>QAOA01000060.1:420740-561244 GCA_003255065.1 Cercis canadensis
TAAAAAAAAAAGCCTTATGGCTATTATTTATATATTAGTTGGCCTACCTCAACCTTTTATTGGCATTAGCATCTTGTCTCTTTTGCTTTCTTTCAGGCTAGAACCTCCTGCACTGGGAATAATTTTCAAGAATGACAATCCTGATATCTCTGCAAAACCTGTTCAATTTACCAAAGTCGCCCATATTTTGGGGAAAGGAATTGAGGAAGTTTTCTTCTGGTACCCTATAGCTCCTCCTGGTTATGTTTCTCTAGGATGTGTTGTCTCCAGAACAGATGAAGCACCACGTGCAGATTTCTTTTGCTGCCCAAGGATGGATCTTGTTAGCCAAGCGAATATCCATGAGGTGCCACTTTCAAGATCTTCAAGTTCAAGGTCACCTCAATGCTGGAGCATTTGGAAAGTAGAAAATCAGGTTTATATTTGGTTTTAACTGCACTCAACTTACCCCTAAAAGAAGTTTTGCATTTATGTCATCTAGAGTTCAAATAAAGATAACTTCTTACATTTCCATGCTCTGCGGAAGTTTCTTTCTTATGCTAATTGCTAAATACATGTTGATTTGTTTCACATGCTAGGGAAGGGCTTATGATTGTTGTGCTCTTTCTGATGCATTAAAAGAAAATTTTATGCACCACCCCATCTCTATGCAGGCCTGCACTTTTCTGGCTCGTTCTGATCTTAAAAAGCCATCAAGCCGTTTGGCCTACACAATTGGTGATTCAGTGAAGCCCAAGACTCGAGAAAATGTAACTGCTGAGCTGAAGCTGAGACGCTTTTCTCTGACAATTTTGGACAGCTTATATGGAATGGTATGTTCTATATGCCTAACATGAAAACAGGTTCCAATGTTCCGGAATATAATACCAATAAAAATTTGATGACTCTTTCAGATGACACCCCTATTTGACACGACCATTACCAATATTAAGCTTGCAACACATGGTCAACTAGAAGCAATGAATGCAGTGCTGATTTCTTCAATTGCAGCATCGACCTTCAATGCGCAATTAGAGGCATGGGAGCCACTTGTTGAGCCATTTGATGGAATATTCAAGTAATATATTGGTGTTCAACATTTTCTTTTACAAATTTTTCAAATTACGATTCTGTAGTAACGGTCTGATTTCTTTCTTCTGTTTTAATCATGAGCGCTTCCTAGATCGAAAATGTCATTAGTTATGTTTCTTTTCTGACTTGTTTAGGTTTGAAACTTATGATACCAATGTACACTCTCAATCAAGACTTGGGAAGAGAATTCGCATTGCTGCTACCACTATCATGAATGTAAATGTCAGTGCAGCAAATCTCGAAGCCTTTATCGGAAGCATCCTTTCATGGAGAAGACAGTTAGAGCTTGAACAAAAAGCAACAAAGGTAAATGAGGTCAAATTCAAAATCCTTTATTCCCTTATCCTTTAAAGCAGATGCTCTTTTGAAGCCTTACCAGTTCTCTTGCTTTGCAGGAGGCTGGAGGTCAACAAAAAAATGGAGAGGATACAACTTTTTCTGCACTGGATGAGGATGACTTACAGACTTTAATAGTAGAAAATGAACTTGGGTGTGATATCTACCTTAAAAAAGTGGAGGAAGATATTGATACAGTCGACAAGCTGCATGATGGTGACTGTGCTTCTGTATGGATTCCACCTCCAAGGTTTTCAGATAGGTTGAGTGTTGCAGATGAATCAAGGGAAGCACGTTATTATATTGCTGTACAGATACTTGAAGCCAAGGTCATAATATATTGGAATGGTTTATCAAGTATTTCAATCATTATTCTGCTCACCACCAGCAAAATTGAATTGGATTCATTCTATTATTTGCAGGGTTTGCCCCTCATTGATGATGGTAACAGCCATAACTTCTTCTGTGCTTTGCGTCTTGTTGTTGATAGTCAGGCCACAGAACAGCAAAAGCTTTTTCCCCAGAGTGCGAGGACAAAGTGTGTGAAGCCTGTTGTTGTGAGAACTAATAATTGGGAAGAAGGCACAGTAAAGTGGAATGAAATTTTCATATTTGAAGTTCCTCGGAAGGTATTGCACGAATTGGTTAGTTTTATGATTAAGCTGTACTGATATGTTAATATATGATCATTAACTGTTTGAGCGAAATGCTCAGTTTCAAGGGAAAAGTTTTTGCCTCAGTTTGCGTTGGGACTAGGTTGTTTTCATGGCTTCTCTTTGGTGTTCTACAGTTTCCTTTGATAGACATGCAAAGAGATTGGAGAGCCCTTCTGCATAAATCCAATTGTTTTATTTTTGCTTTACTTGGTTGTGTAGCTTTTCTAAGGAGAATATCTTATCCTCCCTTCCTTTGTATCCCTTCTCTCCTCCAGTAAGATTTCTTCTTTTATCTATATATATATATGGTCATTAACTGAGATAAGTCATTTAGACAGACCTGGAGCAGAATCTTTACTCTAATCATATGAAATTTAGGGTATACAAGAATAGAATGTCTTTTTCTTTAGAAAATAACTAAGATGCTGTCATTCAGTACTGATAGTTTGTACCATTTTGGGATATGTACTCCATCTGTTCGTTTTGAGTTTCCACCTGGGGTTTTTCTCTTTTGTGTTTTCTATTGAAATTTTGTGTATAGTTTTTCTTACTTAGATAACTGTTTATATCATTTTTTGATTCTTTAGATTTAGATACTTATGAAGTTTGTTTTATTTGCTGATCCATTGAGAAACTTGTTACAGGCGCCTGCTAAGTTGGAAGTAGAGGTGACAAATCTTGCTGCAAAAGCTGGAAAAGGTATGTGTTAGTGACCCTCTTTTCTTAGACTATCTTCATGCAAATTCAGAAAGATACATGGATTCAATTTCTCAAATTTGTTGTACTAATTTGTCTGTGTACCATGGAATAAAATGAATTGACTAACAAGGACAACTTTCTATTTGTTGTTGATTTGTTTAAGCATTCTATTTCCTGTGTATTATGACTTCCTAAATATAGAAACTCATGCAATGCAATTCTGCTTGTTTTCTTTCTCTCACTAATTGTGGTTTGTTATTGCCAGATTGGAGTTCTTCTTCTTTTTGGGTTCTTCTCATGTTGTCACCTTTAAAATAATTTAAAAAGAAAAAAAGCTTTTAAGCTCAATCCAAATGGCAACCGAGCTGTCATATTCACATGCCATCAATGTAGTTGTGACCTGACAAACAAATAGAGATTTTCTCGTGGTAAAACTATTATCTAAAATAGACCTGGATATTGCCGATACGTTGGAATCTGGTGATGTTTTCTTGTTCCCTGATAGCTTGCAGATATCAGATAAAAAGGAGAAATGAAGATATAAAATCAATATGAAGGTCCTTTGATTTTTGAGGGACTTCTAATTATTGGTTTTTAGATATTTTGATAAGATGAAGGAAGGCAAAATCATGTGCTTTCTATATCGTTAGTTTGAAAAGAATGCTAGAATCATTTAGGTCCAGTTCTGCATAAAAACTCTGCTAACCAGATAATACAAGCCTTAGCTTGCTTTTGCTTTTTCCTCAGAGGTCAGAACTTTTATATACATCATGCAGGTGATGTTGTGGGTGCACTTTCTTTTTCTGTTGGGCATGGTGCAAATACTTTAAGGAAGGTTGCTTCTGTGAGAATTGTTTATCAACCACAAGATGTTCCGAATATTAGATCATATCCGCTTAAGAGAATGGTGAGTTATTATATTTTGCATAATTATACAGCTCATATGAATAGAATTGAGAATTTTTTTGCTTCTTTATTGTTTGCTTTTGTAGGTTCAACAAAACAATGAAGATATGCATGATGGATGTCTTTTAGTTTCAACTACTTATTTTGAAAGAAATACAATTGCAAACCTTCAAAAAGATATCGTTAGTGAGAATGTTATTGATAGAGAGATAGGCTTCTGGGTAGGGCTTGGCCCAGATGGAGAGTGGGATAGTATTCGGTCATTGCTTCCACTTTCTGTGGTTCCAAAATCATTACAAAATGAATTTATTGCAATGGAAGTTGTTATGAAAAATGGAAAGAAGCATGCAATATTCAGGGGTCTTGTTACAGCCGTGAATGATACAGATGTCAAGTTAAGTATTGCTACATGTCATGCATCTGTAAGTCTTGGTACTGATCCTTCACTTGGAGCGAGCAGTACTAATACTGTAGTGGAAGAGGTCTTTCAAAATCAGTATTATCAGGCAACATCTGGTTGGGGAAACAAATGGCCAAGCATGCAACATGATGATCCTGGCCATTGGAGCACAAGGGACTTCTCATACTCATCTAAGGTCGGTATGCTTATATTGTATATTTTTTCTGTTATTACATATTATCTTATATATTTATCATCATTATATTTGTAATTTTGATAACTTGTTTCATTTCAAGGACTTCTTTGAACCTCCTCTTCCTCCTGGATGGAAATGGATGGCAGGATGGACCATAGATAAATCCCAGTTTGTTGACAGTGAAGGCTGGGCATATGGACCTGACTTTAAATACTTAAAATGGCCTCCTGCTTCTTCAAAGTTTTCAACAAAATCAGCCTCAGATGTTGTGCGTCGGAGGCGTTGGATTCGTACAAGAATTTCGGAGCAACGTGCAAATTGCATGGAAAATGAAACCAGTCCTGTATATCCAGGTGCTTCTGCTGTTTTACCTTGGAGAAGTACATTAAAGAACTCTGATCAATGTTTGCAAGTTCGACCTAGTTCTGATAATCTTCAGCTCTCATATTCATGGGGTCGTGCTGTATGTGTTGGTTCAAGCTATGTGTACATAAAAGACCAGCTTATAATAGATCAAGGTTCTAGGCAAAATTCTCTGATTCCCACTTGTTCTTTGAAGCTAAATCAGCTTGAGAAGAAGGATATACTTCTGTGCTGCTATCCTAGTAGTGGAAATAAATTATTTTGGTTTAGTGTATGCACAGATGCCGCTGTTCTTAATACTGAATTAAATGCACCTGTATATGATTGGAGAATATCTGTTAACTCTCCTATGAAGTTAGAAAACCGGCTTCCTTGTCCTGCTGAATTTACAATCTGGGAGAAAAGAAAGGAAGGGAATTTTGTTGAGCGACATCAGGGTGTCATTTCTTCTCGCCAGAGTGTACATATTTATTCAGCAGATATTCAGAAACCTGTCTATCTTACTTTATTTGTGCAGGGCGGATGGGTCATGGAAAAGGTAATAACTTGATCTAAATCTGCATGCTTTAGGAGGTTCCCTTCTTTGTAATTTTCTCATTCTTCTTCTGAACAAATCTTTCTTTTATCCCAAAAGAAAAATTATTTGCATTGTTTTTGTTTGGCAATCATAGATGGTACAAGTCTCATGTTCTTTTCTTGCTTCCTTGTTTTAGGACCCTGTTCTTATATTGGATCCATCTTTCTCCAGTCATGTCTCATCTTTCTGGATGGTTCACCAGCAAAGCAGAAGGTTTGTATTCAGAATTTGAAGCAAAAAATTTCAGCCAACTCTTCAATTGACTTGTTGCATTCCTACCATATCTAATGCATTCTGTTTCTTTAAATGTCATATAATTCAATCTAATTTTTCGTATTCATTGAGTTACTAATGCTATAACTACTCAGTTCTATATCCGCTTCTTTCTTTGTTTTCTAAAAACTTGAACATGAATATTATTTTTCCTCCAGTATGATTTCCGTATCATAAATTGTGTTGTCCTACACTAAAGGTCATTTACCATTTATGTTTTATATTTTTTTTTGTATGAATTAATTTCTGGAGCTCAGTGATTCTGGTGGCATGAATAAGTGGCAGTATATTGTATATTTTCTTATCATGTGTTTTATTCAGATGTATATTTGTCATTGGTCGAAAAAGGGGGAAAAAGAGGAGGAAAAGGGGTAGATTTTAATATTGGCTAATTTGAAGGCTATATTTTATCATAGATTTGTTGTACAATAACCTTGATAATTAATTCTATCATTAGGCGTTAAGGTCATCTGTCAATCATAATGTTTGCAGAAAATTGCGTGTGAGCATTGAACATGACATGGGTGGGACAAATGCTGCACCAAAAACTTTAAGACTTTTTGTTCCATATTGGATTGTGAACGAGTCATCTCTAGCTTTGGCTTATCGTGTTGTGGAAGTGGAACCTTTGGAAACTGCAGATGTGGATTCTGTCCGACTCTCTAGAGCAGTTAAGTCAGCCAAAACTACCTTGAAAAATCCTATAAGCTCAATGGATAGAAGGCATTCTAGTTCAAGGAGAAATCTTCAAGTACTTGAAGCAATTGAAGACAACAATCCGTTTCCTAGTATGCTTTCACCACAAGATTATGTTGGTCGCAGTGGAGTTACAATGTTTCAATCTCAAAAAGATACATACTTGTCACCACGGGTGGGCATTGCCGTTGCTATGCGCCATTCTGAAGTTTACAGTTCTGGGATTTCTCTGCTTGAGCTTGAAAACAAGGTCAGATTAAGGGTCAACATACCAGCTTCACATTGGTGTTTCAAATATACTTATTTCCTTTCAGTTGTGATGCATTAGGATTTCCTCAAGTTTGCTTCATAGAATATGATGTTGATTGAACCTTGATGTCTCTTTCAGGAACGTATTGATGTTAAGGCTTTCAATTCAGATGGATGTTACTACAAGCTTTCAGCATCACTGAACATGACTTCCGACAGAACAAAGGTTGGAGGATATAAACTTGTATTTACATTTTGGTAATAAATTACCACCTTATGATTCTGATCTGATGGCTACACTGCATGAAAAATTATTTTATTTTGGGGTTTTGTAAATACGATTATTATATGTTTTTGTTAGAATATTCTTAGAAAATTAGAATATTGATTGACTGTGATTATTGTAGTTTTTATAGCTTACATCTAGGCTTGTAACTAGGATGTGATTAGGCCTGTATTTATTGTACAGTTCATATAAATAATACCTGTGAGAAGCTAGTCTCACACACTTCCACCCTTTCTCACATGGTATCAGATCAATTTTAGTGAGAAAAAAAATTCTCCCTTCCCGCTGTGCATTTTTCCAGCAGTGAATATTCTCTCCCCTGCTGTGTTTTCACTCCAGCAGAGTTCTTATCACTAGGGTTTAGTGGCTGTGCCTCTTTCTAGCCACCCTAGGATTCGAGTTTTCAAAATCCACCTCCATAGTCAAAGTCAGAAGCCTTCAATTGGTCCATCCCTGGAATCGTATTGCCGTCCGCCTTTGCATGCGCCCACACGCTCTGCTGCCAGCTCTGCGAGTGACTCCCACGCGCTGACAGCTTCTTCGGCGCGTGGAGGCACATGGCTTCTCCGACCACCGTGAAACTTTCCAGATCCCTCCTCCGGCATATTTCTGACCTATTCCTGCCCTTATTTTGGTGTTATCAGATCTGAACAGCATTGCATTAGTTCTGTTCTCTTCCAATTTCTTAAAGGTTAGGACTTTGTTTTGGAACCAACAGATCCAAATGGCTTCTTCAGACACTGACACCACTGCACGTCAACCATTCCACACTCTTCTACACCAACTATCTGTGCTGAAAAATTAACTAGTTCTAATAACTACATGACATGGTCTGTTTTTGTGGAGTTGTGGTTCTTAGGCCAGGGCCATGAGGAACACTTGGTAAAACAAGTTAAAGATATCCCTGATCAGGATAAGCCTAAGTGGAAACAGGTTGATGCATATCTTTGCAATGTCCTCTGGCAGTCTATTGATTGTATTCTTGTTGACCAATATCGGCCATATCGTACTTGTTATGAAGTTTGGCACAAAGCCAAAAAGCTCTACTCAAATGATATAAATCGTTTTTATAATGTTGTCTCTAGTATGAAGACGATCAAGAAACAAGATCTGGATATGCTGACCTCTCTGGGGCAGATTGAGACTCTTAAACATGAATTCAAAATATTAACGAATTTCCCTGATTGTGGCCATGTTGGCAATTTATTCATATTAAAGATAACTAAATACTGAGTTCTGTTAGGAAGCACTCTTGATTTGTGATCTTTGGCATTGGATTATCTTATCAGCTACTAAAAACTATCAAGTTGTTTGACATCCAGGTGGTTCATTTCCAGCCACACACTCTGTTTGTTAATAGGGTTGGATATAGTCTCTGTCTGCAGCAATGTAATTCTCAGTCAACTGCATGGATTCATCCCACTGATCCTCCAAAAGCCTTTGGGTGGCAGTTATCTGCCAAAGTCGAATTGTTGAGGGTATGTGATATTCCAAGTGTTTTTGTCTGACTTCATATACATTTGAAATATTTTCTATATCTTATTAAAAATCATATATTCATTCAGTTGTGCATGGATGGATACAAGTGGAGTATACCATTTAGTGTTTGCAATGAAGGTGTAATGCGCATTAACTTGAAAAAAGATGTTGGAGACGATCAAAAGCAATTAAGGGTAGCAGTGAGAAGCGGTGCTAAGAGATCACGCTTTGAAGTTGTTTTTCGTCCAAATTCATTGTCAAGTCCTTACAGGTTTTTCTTCTCTCATGTATCTTACTTAGGAACCATCACAATATTCCTTATGGTTTTAATTGTGCAATCTTGACATTCGTGAAGTATTTGTAGTCTATTCTTTTTAATTGTCTCATGAGTATAACTTTTTTTTTTCTTTGAAGGATTACTTCATCTATTTATGTTTCCGTCAATGGTCCTATTGAGTATATATTTATAATGTCTCTTCCTTTTCTTTCTTTATCAGTATTATCATTTATATAGATTGTGGGACTTCATCTCAATGTAAAATTAATTAACTTTATGCCAACAGGATTGAAAATCGTTCCATGTTCTTGCCCATCCGCTTTCGTCAAGTTGATGGTACTGATGATTCTTGGCAGCTTCTTCTTCCTAATAATGCTGCTTCATTTCTTTGGGAAGATCTTGGTAGAAGACATATAATGGAGCTCTTGGTAGATGGTACTGACCCAACAAAATCACTAAAGTATGATATTGATGAAATTTCTGATCATCAACCCATCCATGTAACGGATGGATCAACCAGAGCCTTGCGTGTTACTATCATAAAGGAGGAGAAAATCAATGTTGTTAAGATCAGTGATTGGATGCCTGAAACTGGGCCTACAGGAGTTCTGAGCAGAAGATCTATACTGTCAATGTCTCAGATATTTAAAATTGACTCTCAAAAGCAACAATCAATGCCAATTGCAGATTCTGAATTCCACATCACTTTTGAGCTTGCTGAGCTGGGGATATCCATCATTGATCATACACCTGAGGAGATATTGTACCTGTCTGTTCAAAATCTCTTTGTGGCATATTCAACTGGTTTGGACTCTGGAATTAGTCGGTAGGTTTTGCATTTAGTTAGCATTTGCATCTTTGAATTTAAGGTTAAAAATTAGGTTATTAGTCATGCATAAAATATTTCCCAAGTTCTGGTGGAAATACAGTTCAGATCCACTTTCCGTCAACCAATACAATTTGGCCACTTTCCCAGCTTTTAGGTTAACCATCTGACAAAAAAATTATTCTGGTTAGCTGGTGTCCTACAGTCATTTAATTTTGAAAATTCTATATGTTTTCTGTTTCAGATTTAAACTCAGAATGCGTGGGCTACAAGTAGATAATCAGTTGCCATTAAGTCAAATGCCAGTTCTCTTCAGGCCACAAAGAGTGGTGGCTGAAACTGATTATATCCTGAAATTTTCCATGACAATGCAGTCAAATGGATCACTGGATCTCTGTGTATATCCATATATTGGTCTCCATGTGAGCATCTTCAAGTTCTAATTACTATTCTGCAAAAAGGATGTGAATTTTTAAGTCATGAAAAAAAATTATGAATTATAAGGCTCTGATTTCTTTTATGATTATGTTATCATGTTTTGATTGATTTCTTGTAAGCAGGGGCCAGAAAGTTCTGCTGCCTTTTTGATTAACATTCATGAACCCATTATTTGGCGCATTCATGAAATGACCCAGCAGGTGAAGCTCAGTAGGTTGTACGATTCTCAAACAACTGCTGCTTCAGTTGATCCAATAATTCAGATCGGGTATGCAAGAACATTTCTTTTGGAATTGCAGGTTATCTATGCTAATTTCCTTGAAATTTGACATAACACCTGGAATTGCAGTGTCCTAAATATCTCGGAAGTTCGATTCAAAGTGTCAATGGCTATGTCACCCAGTCAAAGGCCAAGGGGAGTGCTAGGGTTCTCAGCATCCTTAATGACTGCATTGGGAAACACTGAAAATATGCCCGTAAGTAATTTAAATGCTTTCTATAAGCTCCCTTATTTTAAAGAATACTACATCTCTCATAGCTGCTTTGTGAATGAAAATTGATCAACCTCAATTGTTGTTTGGATTCAAACTACGAGCACACGATGAAAGTCTCATGAAGCTATGTTATTTTCCTGAGATTATCAACCAATCATTAAGCTCTTGAGAGATGATTATTTATTCAATATTGTATCCTCTCCAAATCTTTTCTTTTGCGCATTTCCCTTTTTTGTTATTTTTGCAACCAAGCATCACATTCTTGGGGTAGAATTTTATGGTGGTGAAACATGAACTATGATACTTCAAGATTGTTTGTTTGTTTTTTTTAACTTCCACATTTAACTCTCCTATTCAGTCAAAGTACAACTTGAGGCTGTCAAAATAATGCCATGCCTCTTAATTTTTGTGCCTGATTGGCTCTTCTCTGCTATTTTGAAATCAGTGGTAAATCCTCAGGATTTTCGACAAAACAAATCTCGAGATACTAGTCCTCTCATTAACTCAGTCTCAGGTTTGGGAAAACATAGGGCTAACACTTATAAATGTGTACCTCTCTACCAGGTCAGGATAAATCAGAAATTTCACGAGAATGTGTCCATGAGGCAGAGTTCTATGATTAGCATGGCTATTTCAAATATCCGGAGGGATCTTCTGGGTCAACCACTGCAGCTGCTCTCAGGTGTTGATATATTAGGTAATGCAAGCAGTGCTCTTGGACATATGAGTAAAGGCGTGGCTGCATTGTCAATGGATAAGAAATTCATTCAAAGTCGGCAGAGACAGGTTAGTGATCTTTCATGGATTCATATGTTACAAATCTGATAGACATATTATTTCCAGAATCTTATGCTTTATATAAAGACATGGCAACTGCAAGCTGTCTGCTATTCTTTTTACGTGCATTTATAAAGGTGGCAACCTTGATAATCAGTTATTGTTGCTCCTAAAACATATGTTTCCAGGATCAAAAAACCCCAAGAAAAGAACTAGACAACATTTTCAGCCCCTTTTCTTGGTCCTGGTTGGGAGAGGGAATATATTTGTTTCAACTTATAAAGAAAATTATAAATGAATCATATTTATAATTGGAACCCTGGTGATTTTATAAATAGGTCTTAGTCAATGTACTTATGGGGCTATACGCATGTCCTGTACTGTGTTGGTATATTTGAAATGGAAATTGTCAAAGATCCAGTTGGCCTAAAACTTTGACCTGTTAAGCAAGGGCGCATGAATGGTTTTGTTGATTTTGACACATCAACTGATATTTGGATAGTTTTACTCCACTGATGTATTTATTTGCTTTTTCGCTTTCCTTTCTGTTTGTAGTCCTCCTTTCTTAATAAAAGATTATTTTCTCCACCAAAGCAAACAGACCTGTTTCCTGTTAAGGCACAGTGAGCTGTTCGTTTGTGAATACAGCATGAACCCACACTTGGCTGAGAAGTTAAAGCTTTTAAGCACTGGCCCAAGAATTGTTCTAGGAACTCTAAAGGAATTGAATCATTAGACATTGCTTCCCTAATTAAGCTAGTTCATTTCCACCTCTGTGTCTTTGTTGCTATTTTTGTAGTTGTAAACATTTATTGCCATGTTGCTGATATAAAAGGATAATGATATATATATGTTTAATGTACCCTTTTATGACAGGAAAGCAAAGGTGTGGAGGACTTCGGTGATGTTCTAAGAGAGGGAGGTGGAGCATTAGCTAAAGGTTTATTCAGAGGTGTAACTGGCATTTTAACAAAACCTCTTGAAGGAGCAAAAACTTCTGGTGTAGAGGGTTTTGTTCAGGGTGTTGGGAAGGGAATTATTGGTGCAGCTGCACAACCAGTTAGTGGTGTTCTGGATCTTCTTTCAAAAACAACTGAAGGTGCCAATGCGATGAGGATGAAAATTGCATCTGCAATAACATCTGATGAACAACTTCTCCGGAGGAGACTTCCTCGTGTGATAAGTGGTGATAATTTGCTTCAACTATATGATGAGTACAAAGCTCAAGGACAGGTACCATTCGTTCAGCTTGCAATAGATCACAAACCTAAAGTGCCTTTCACTATTTGAACATCTGAAATTTCAATTGTAGACATGCAAACAGTGTATATTGCAACAAAGCAATGTATTCTCATTGAAAACCTGGATACTGAGTTGTTTGAATCCAAGTTTAGGAAGATTTGAAGAAATTTTATCACTTTTATTTCCTTTTACAAAATAAATGTTTCTGTTGTATAATTCACTTTCAAAATATTGACAAATGTTAATGTAAATAGGTTGAAAATTAAGGTTGCATCAAATAATGTTTGAGGATCATGCTTGAGGCAAGTAGCTGATACACATTAGAGTTTTGCGATTCATATTCTACATATTCCCCTCATATGTGTGATAAGTTATTGTAAAATATAGAATAGAGAAAGTAGAAATGGATGCCGTTACCCACACTTGGGTCGGCACAACATATATATATAAAAGAGAAGAGAGTACAGTGATAAATTAGGGAATGACTATTTTACCCTTACTCACTAACACTCCCCCTCAAGCTGGAGCATTGATATTAATCATGCCCAGCTTGTTACAAATATATTCAACTCTACCCTTAGCTAGAGCCTTAGTAAAAATATCAGTTAGTTGTTCTCCAGTCCGAACATGTTTGGTAGAGATAAGACCTTGTTGAAGTTTCTCACGAACAAAGTGGTAGTCAACTTCTATGTGTTTTGCCCTTTCATGAAACACATGATTGGAAGCAATGTGGAGAGCTGATTGGTTGTCACATAGTACATCCATACATTTAGGTTGTCCAACTCCCAGTTCACCTAGTAAGTGACATATCCATATTGTTTCTTGCTTTTCCAGGAAACAAGGTTTCCTCCTACAAATATATAGTACCCTGTAGTTTGACTTGCAATCTACACGAGATCCAGCCTAATCAGCATCTAAGTATCCTACCACTCTCTGATGCTCATGATTTTTGTAGACTATGCCACGACCAGGAGCTCCTTTCAAGTACTTAAGGATACGTACAACTGCTCCCCAATGAGTTAAGCAAGGTGAAGACATAAATTGGCTAAGAACACTCACATGGAAAGCAATGTCTGGACAAGTCACAGTAAGACAGTTCAATTTTCCAACCAATCTCCTATATCTTTCTAGGTTATAAATGGTTTACCATCATCAATTCCAAGTTTAACACTTGAACACATTGGTGAATCACAAGGTTTGGCTCCTAGCATCCCTGTATATCTTAAGTAAATCTAGGATATACTTCCTTTGGGAAGATTCCTTTCTTGCTTCGAAGCACCTCAATTCCCAAGAAATACTTTAGATCACCCAAGTCTTTAGTTTGATACTTGCTCTGAAGAAAAGATTTTAGAGCACAAATACCAATTCTATCATTTACCATGATTACAATGTCATCAACATAGACAACTAAAGGATACACCCTCTTGTTGTTTGCCAGTAGAAAACTGAGTGATCATTTGCACTCCTCTGCAAACCGTACTCCAAAACAACCTCACAAAATCTCCCAAACCAAACTCGAGGAGATTGTTTCAACTTTCAATCCATATAGTGACTTCTTCAATTTGCAAGCTCGCCCATACTCCCCCTAAGCAACAAACCCGGGTGGTTGCTCCATATATACTTCTTCCTATAAATCCCCATGAAGGAAGGCATTTTTAACATCTAACTGATGAAGTGGCCAGCTATTAGATGCAGCAAGAGAGATCATGAGACGAACAGAAGTTAATTTAGCTGTAGTAATCGGTGCCATAGGTTTGAGCATATCCCTTAGCAACCAATTGAGCTTTAAGATGAGCAATTGACCCATTTGGGTTCACTTTGACAGTAAACACCTACTTACAGCCAGTAGCATGTTTGCCTTTAGGTAGAGTAACCAAGTCCCAAGTGTTATTTTGTTCAAGAGCATCCATTTCCTCTTTCATAGCTGCTGTTCACCCAGGGTGAGATAATGCTTTTGAAAGGGATTTGGGAACTGTAACAGACTCTAGAGATGTGGTGAAAGCCCTAGACAAAGGAGAGAGAGCATCATAGGAAACAAATGAAGAAATGGGATAGGTACAAGTTCATTTACCTTTCCAAATACCAATGCGAAGGTCAAGCTCTGATGTAGGTGGAAAAGGATCTAGATCAGGGGGAGAAGAAGCTGGTGAGGGTAATGAGTCAAGTTGAGATGTAGGTGCCACCACCTATTGTGGAGAGTAAACCTGTGTGATAGGTGGACCAGGTACTGATTTTTCACTGACAGTATAGATAAGGAAATCATCTTCTAATATAAGGCATGAAGGAGAATGAGCTGAAGTAGGAAAGAATGGAGTAGACTCACAGAAAGTAACATCAATAGAAACTAGATAATGACCTAATTTAGGAGAGAATCACTAGTACCTTTTTTGATTCCGAGGGTAGCCTAAAAAGAGACATTTTAATGACCTGGGATCAAGTTTTGATACTGAGGGTCGAATGTCTTGAACAAACCAGGAGCAGCCAAAGACTCTTAGAGGGAGAGAAAAGAATGAATGTGAGGGAAACAAGACAGAATAAGGAATCTGGCCACCAAGGACAATTGAAGGCATTCTGTTGATTAAAAAGCTAGCAGTAGAGATTGCATCAGCCCAGAAAGTCTTAGGCACTTGCATATGAAATAGAAGAGCTCGTGCAACCTCCATAAGATGACAATTCTTCCTTTCAGCTACCCCATTTTGCTGCAAGGTAACAACATATGAAGATTGATGAACAATTCCATTTTGGGATAAGAAAGAGTTGAATGATGTGGAAAAGTATTCCTTAGCATTATCACTACACAAGATACGAACAAAACAGCCATGCTGATATTTTATTTCTGCATAGAATTTACAAAAAATGGAGAATACTTTTGAACGATTTTCCATTGGATATAACCAAGTGGTTCAAGAATGATCGTCAACAAAAGTTACAAAATATCGGAACTTTGATTTTGACACAACTGGACACGGGCCCCAAATGAACTAACTCAAAAGGGGACACAGCCTGTTTAATGACTCTAGGAGCAAAGGACACTTGTGTATGTTTAGCAAGCTGACATGCTTCACAATATAAACTAGATACAGACTCTAAACTAGGAAACATCTTCAAAACAGTCAAGGAAGGGTGACCCAACTGGCAATGAAGTTGGAGTAGAGGAACGAACTAGTACAAGTAACAGGACATGTCACAGGTTCATGTGGGCGTTCCAACACATACAGTCGATCAGACTCATGACCTCTACCAATAATCCTCTTCGTCCCAAGATCTTGAAAGATGCAAAAGCCCAGAAAGAAGTGAACACAACAATTAAGAGAGTGTGTGATCTTACTGACATATAGGAGGTTAAAATGAAAATGGGGCACACATAAAACAGAGGATAATGAAACAGATGGGGTGATATCTACAGTCCCACTCCCTATAATTAGGGTAGATGATTCATCAGCTAGTGTAACATTCGGTAAAAAAGAAGGCTGAAAGGAGGATAGAGTACCTATAGTACCTATCATGTGAACCAATTGCGAGATGATGAGGAAAGGCAAACTGTGGGTTTACCTGTTTGGGCTAGGGTGGCAATGGAGGAAGAGGCAGCTTGCTGAGAGGCATAGAACTGTGTAAGACAAGTATACTCATCAGCAGGGATGGTCACTTGGTGCTAAGGTCTAGGTCCAAGGACAGGGATGGTCACTTGGTGCTCAGGTTTAGGTCCAAGTGGAGTGGGTAGGAGCCCATCATGTGTAGCAGTATTAGCAAATCTGGATCCTTGGAATTGTGGAGGTTTTCCACTCCCATTTAATTTGCAGCAGTTTCTTTTTATGTGTCCAGTCTTACCACACTTCAGGTCACACCTCCGCAGATGAGTTCCACCACCAGAAACGTGCGACAGCTCAGGTTGCACCCCTGCATAGGCTTGCAACACACCCCAGGTCGCTTCTCTGTCTGCTCAGGTCGTGACTTGCCAGCACAAACCTAGTGCATACTATCGGGAAGAGGAAACAGAGAAGAAGAAGAGGAGGATAAGGAAATAGATTTAGGTTGTGTATCAGAATGAGAGAAGTCCTGATACCATGTAAAATATAGAAGAGAGTAGAAATAGAAGCCTTTACCCACACTTGGGTCAGCAGAACATATATATAATATATATGCAAAAGAGAAGAGAGTACAATGATAAATTAGGGAATGACTATTTTACCCTTACTCACTAACAGTAACTAAGATTGTTACATTTACCATAAACTTTAGCAGACACCTAGATCTTTTCTTTACCTATTTTGAGCCTCAATAGCTGCTATCTTGGATATAAAATACTAATCTATTGCCAGAACATACTCAGCATCCAGTGAGAGTGAATTTTCAATGATGCAGATGACCATCATTATGAAACTATTTTGCAGTCTGTGCTACTGGTTTGATTACTTTATAGATTGTCCAGTCACTGACATGTACCTTATTTTCCTTTTCCCTTTGAGTTTATATGCATTCTATTTCTTTATAGGGTGCTAGTCTTCTGAAACCACCACCACTGCCCTATTTTTGTTTTGAAGGTCATATTGCAGCTGGCAGAATCAGGTTCGTTTTTTGGCCAGGTTGATCTGTTTAAAGTTCGTGGAAAATTTGCCTTATCAGATGCATATGAAGACCACTTTCTGCTCCCAAAAGGGAAAATCCTTATGGTTACTCATCGAAGAGTGATACTATTGCAAGTAAGTATTCTTCATTGAAAACAATAAGTAACAAAATGTATTCTCCAATTATCTGTTATTGAGCAATTTTTTTGTCAATGTCAGCAACCATCCAACATTATTGCTCAGAGGAAGTTCAGCCCCGCAAAGGATCCATGTTCAATATTGTGGGATGTACTGTGGGATGAGCTTGGGACAATGGAACTACAACATGGAAAGAAAGACAACTCAAAATCTCCGCCTTCGCAGCTCATTCTATATTTGAAGTCTAGAGCATCAGATTTGAAAGAAAATGTTCGGATTATAAAATGTAGCCGTGAATCCCATCAAGCCCTAGAAGTTTACTCTTCAATTGAGCATGCAATGAATACTTACGACCCAAATCTATCGAAGGTATTTTTCTTGTCTTTTGTTTTTTTTTTTTTTTGCCTTTTTGACATTCATTTACATACTCTCTAGTTATTATTTCCAGTAGTCAGCAATTTATTGATAACTAACAGTGTTACATATCTTAGTATGATGCCGGAAATTTTCATCTGAAACTCAGCAAAAGCATTGATAAAATATGCATCTATCTTTTCTAAATATAAATTCTTGAGTGAAAACGGCATACTTTTATCTTTTCCAACTCTTCTTTCTTTCCTTCTTTTTTGGATCATTGTTTTATATATTCTTTGCTAAGTGGACTAATTTTTCTGCATAATAAATTTTCTTTTTTGTTTTCTGCAATGATATTCAGGGAATACTGAAAAATAAAGTGACAAAGCCATATTCACCAATTGCTGATGGCCCCAGTTTTGATGTAATACCAAAAGAAGGAATCTGCCCCTGGCCTGCCCAACAGATCGCTGGATCACTTCCTCTTACTTCAACTTTTGGAAGCAATACTGATCATTAGGAGTCAGTGTGTATTGGACATTGCTCATCTTATTCAGGATTTTCAGGTATTATGCGTTATTTAATACTTTTCATTTTCCCTTCTGTCTGAATGGTATATTTTTTAGTATTTTCCTCAGTCACTTTCACAATTACCTTATTTCTTTCCTCATTTTATTTCTTTTTCTTTTTTTCCTTTTGGGGGGAGAGGAGAGAGCAGGGGTCTAACTAAAACATATTGTCATTGAAGCTGGTACCAAAATGAGACAAATAATCATTGTTATTTGATTTTTCTATCCCATCATTCCTTATAATATATATAGGTATAAGGTATAAATTTCTATAAGAGTGACAATTTCATAAAACACACCTCTCTACCTATCACACAAATAATGGGAATAGAACACAATATAATGTTTCCATAGCAGAACCATAACCTTCATTGAATTATCAAATTCTCTCCTGATCCGGCTTAAGTTTTCTTTATAAAAAAATGAAGTCCCCAAAATGTATACATTTCCTTTTCAATGTTGAAATGACTAAAATAGAAAGTAAGTTTCCGTGTTGAATCCATATTTATGTGCTATATAATTTGTAACTTTTTCTTGACACAGTAAATAGCAAGGGACTTCATTGTTAAAAATAAATAAATAATTTTATTTTGAGTTACAAAAGAGCACAATGCATTGGGAAAGAGAATGAAAATACATGGCTGGAATAAAACCCCTGATGTCAAACACCTTAATTCTCAAGAGGAGGTGCCATTAGACCCACAAGTTATTGGCAAAAACATAAATAAATAAATCATTAAAAGTAGGGTATATTGGTACACCCAATGTAGCCTAAGTATTAGGAACTTTCTTATTCATTTCACATACAGTTTCTCACAAGAATTGCAGCATGCTTGACAGAGGTTTCTTAATAAAAAATTGGCTTTCACTATACATGACAAAATGCTGATGGAGTATAATTTCCAATTTGATCGAGCTTTTCACTTTTTATTTTAATCTTCAACAGTGTCTAGTGTCTTATTTATGCAGTTATATTTGGAAATGTGTTACATCTACATTTTCTAATTATGTTGGGAAGCAATTTGAATGGCTATATGTAATCTCTTCAGGTACTCAATCTGAGGAGGTCGTTCGTTTCCTGCTGGGACATTCAACTAGGTGGCCTTTCATGGATGATTGTTTACATCTGGAAAATGGTCACTAATGCAGTGCTAAGCACCGAGTGCTTTAGTGTCTGGAGAGAAATATTTAGGCGCTCCACAGCTAATTTCCTGCCTCCCTGTAACCCTGTTTCTCTGCTTTTCCTGGGACCTATCGGTTACTAATTGTATGTGTAATATATTCAGTTCTTGTATATACTGACCAAAATAGCTTTCTTTGTACAGATAGAAAATCATAGCGATGATGGGCCCTACTTAATCATCCTCGTTGTTCTTAAATAAGAAACGCAATGAGGTACTCCTGTTTTTCATTGGGGAGTACCATCTGTATTGTTCTTAGCGAGTTTCTTTTCTTCTGTTTCCTCCTCCGTGCACCTCATCATGAAAAATTGTCTTTGCTGATCAAACAATGAAGAATAAGGGATTTTCGGTTTATCTCATAAGAAGAGAATCCATATAGTGGTCACAGAAGATGGGATCTTTCATCTAACAGAGCATGCATTCGAAATAAATGCTACCTATTTAGATAATTAGTGAAATAAAATGCAAATTTCAGAAAATACCAACGAAGAGGGAAATAATGGTTGCAAAAGAAATCCACGTCATTTTCATTTCATCTCAAATTCTTTTTATAGAAACTGCAGTTTTCTAGTTTTGCGAGGGTTCAGCGTGAATATATTTTAGGAAGAATTGTTTTAAGGTTCTAGAATTAGGTGTGTATCAAATGCATAATATGATTATTGTGTTTGTATATATAATAATTATGTGTAAAATTTATGATTATTTTGTTTAGTATATAGTTATTATATTTAAATATAAATAAAATAATCATGTATTTTAATTATTTTTTAATTGTGTCAAAAGTGCTTAAACAGCATCATCATTATTAATATCGGCAACCTCTAGGATAGCTTTACACAATTGTACGTATTGTGTAAATAAAATTATTAATATTAATATTCATAATAAAATAATTCTTGCATAAACAATGTTGAGCACATAATCCTGACAATTGTACACAAATATTATTTGGCTGGGTTTGAAAAAAAAAAAAATTATTTATTTTTTATTTTTTTATTGACTATAAGTATAGTTACAAGTACAGTCATTAAGGCTATAAATTCAAGGCTCTTTTAGTAGATGAGCCTAAAACAAACTTAAATTTGTGTGAAGCTCAAATTAATTTAGTTCGTGAACAATTTATCTTATTTATAAGGTGACTGTTAAGTGACCTTTTTAATAAAAGATAAGGCTATTATAGTCTTAAAGATCACTTATGCAGTCATACAAACTTGTGATTGTAAATATAAAATTATATATGTATATTTATTTATTGTACTTATGTACTTTTTTCCATTCACAATTCTTCACAAAAGAATAATATTGTTTATACATCACTTGACATCTATATAGTTAGCATATACTCAATTAAAATTTAGGTTATAATTTAGCCAATATCTTACTCTTTGTAAAAAAAATTAAATGCTGATGTTGCAAAACGAGTACAAACAAATGAACAAGAGTGTATAAATAGTATTATTCCTCTTCGTAACACCAAGTCATCAATCATGATTTACAAGGCACAGAATCAAAGACGATCAACAATTTCAATTCATCTAATAACATGTACCCTACGCACTTGATCATTACCTACGCATTTGGACAAAGCCACCTTTCCCATGCCCTGTGTTCTCCGAACTCCTAATCCCTGGTTCCGACAACGGACAAATCGCTAGAATTACGATGCTCGCGTAGACCTACAAACACGACGTCGTCTGATCTGCTTATAGTTATAGGTCCCAGAAACAGTTACTGTAAGAAAGAAAGTTACAGTAGAAAGAACACTACTTCTTAAATAGCAATAAATAGTAATAATCTAATTTAGAAAAAAGAAATGTGAGCACTGGTACTCATTCATGTCGAAGTTCTAGAAATGGAGAAGACTAGAAATCTATAGTTACGAAGACTTGAGCCTCCAAGTTGGAGCATTTCGCAGATCAAAATGGTGAGATTTAGCTGAATTTGTGTCTTAAGCAGCTTTAAATCTTGTACGCTAGTTTTGATTTCCGTTTTCGCATATTTATGTGTTTGTATTTTATTTTTTTTCCTTTTTTTTACGAGTTGGTTTGATTGCTTACTGAAAAAGAGTTACTTTATCCTTTAAAAAAGGGGAAAATTTTGCTTTGAAGCGGTGAGAATTTGCTTTGAAATGTATGGAGGGTGACAAGTATGCGAGTCTTGCGCTTTTCTTGACCAAGCTGTGTTTTTTTATGGATAAATGTGAACTTTTTAACTGAATTTTTTCATTGTTTTTAAAATGGAAAGTTTAGTTTGGATTTGATCTTAAACCATGTTGAAATTAAAAAAAGTTGGCAGACCGTAGTCTTTGGGGATAACTCCATTCTCCTATTATCCTTTTTTTCTCATTTTTGTCTGTTGAAATAAAACCAATCGGTCTGAGATTAGCTTTAACAAGGGGTTTATTTGAAACCGCTAATGTGTTTCACTCTACCTGTGCAATTATGGTGATAATTATTACTCCACCTTGCCATGATATTCCCCAACTTTTTCGTTATATTTTTCAGAAAGCAGTAAAGAAAAAAATAGGTAATTTCGATTGTGTAATGCATAAGTTAGGAACTGAAATAAAGTTCTCAACAGAAAAGTAGGTAACTCAACTAAAAGTAGTCCTCGAGTTTGTTTGTTTATGCTGTTTAGCTATTTACTTGGGTTTCTTCTTAATTTCCTCTTCTAATCTATGAACCAGATTGCACGATTGTTTCTATTTATTCATTTCAAAATAGATGAAGTCATATTAAATTTTTACTTCTGGTGAAACAGTAATTTATTTTCTGTGTGCAGAAACGGCTATATCTAGTTCAAGGTTTACTGAAAATGAAGAGGTGGTATGGAGGCTTGTTGATCATGGCTTTGGGTATGATGTTGATTCTTCTTTACAGCCTTATCAGAATTCAGCCACAGAAACAGTCAACAAAACAATCAGCATACAATTTCTTTAATAACCATCCACCAAATGATTCGATTATAAGTAATCATCTTCCTCTTAACTCTTCTGAGGTGGAACTAAAAGTACCAAGACCGGAAATGGTACCACATTTTATACATTTTGAAGGGCTCGTTGATCTATATGAAATGAAAAACTTTTCTGAAGGAGAATTGAAGAGTGTGCTTGTATGGGCTCCCTTGCGTTCCCTGCTTTCGAGGTCAGATGCTTTACCTGAAACAGCTCAAGGAGTTAAAGAGGGTTCTGTGGTGTGGAAAGAGTTGTTCTCCACAATTGAGAAGGAGAAAGCCTCTAGGATTAGCGAGATAGATAACCCACAGAATCGAAGCTGCCCTTTCTCAGTAACCACCCTTAGTAAGACAGTATCAAGCAGTGGTATCATTCTTGAGATTCCTTGTGGTCTGGTTGTAGATTCTTCTATTACGCTGATTGGCATTCCTAATGGGCAAAACAAAAGTTTTCAGATTGATCTTGTTGGACAACAACTGGAAGAGGAGCCAAATCCTCCAATCATCTTACATTACAATGTAAGTCTTCCGGGAGAAAATATGACAGAGGAACAATTTATAGTTCAAAATACATGGACTAATGACCTTGGGTGGGGAAAGCAGGAAGTATGTCGTGCTCGTGGTTCTGCTAATATCCAAAAAGGTATAATTAGTAAAAATTTCATTTTCTAATCAAAGTATTTTTCATCATCTTATAATTATTGCAGAAAGTGATGAGCTATTATAGAACTTGGATATGTTAAAAATATCTTCTACATGCAAAGGGATGATACAGTGGTAAAAAAGCATTTTTAACGAGCAATGCTTTCTTTGACATGCAGAGAATAAAAATTTATAACTCAAAAGTGAAAAAGATCTATTATTCCTATGGTTTATTTGAAATTTGCATGCTACTGTTGGGATGCTTGTTCAAATACTATTTTCACTTTGTCAATAAGACATATCCAAAGTGGCACCCACATGGGTAAGCAGCCAAATTTGGAAAACCCTGATCGTATAATAACAAAAAGCTGTTTTGTTGAGTGTGTTATTATACTTCTCGTTCTTTTTCTTGAGTACATTTTACAAGAGGGAAACTTTCAGTGACTTCTAAATCATCAAACTAAAATTGTTGCAGTGGATGGACTTGTTCTCTGCAATGTACAAGTTGTCAGAAGCAGCACTGAAGAGAATCTAAATGTGGGTCAACCTACTAGTGGTATACCAGCTAATATTTATGGAGAAAGTGCACATAGAACTGCTAATTTCCCATTTTCTGAGGGGACTCCTTTTACTGCCACATTGTGGGTTGGTGTAGAGGGATTTCATATGACTGTGAATGGAAGGCATGAGACATCTTTCTTATTTAGGGAGGTAAAGTATGGGAAGAGAAATAGTGCTAAAAGTTAAAATTTTTTATAGGAATGGTCACTTCCAATTTCATAAAATTTTCATGGATGCAGAAACTTGAACCATGGTTAGTTAGTAGCATGAGAGTAGAAGGTGGTTTAAGTCTCTTATCTGCCTTGGCTAAAGGTTTACCTGTTACTGAAGATAATGATATAGTCATTGATGTTGAGAAACTGAAAGCTCCTTCTATCCCCAGAAAAAGACTTTTTATGTTGATTGGAGTTTTCTCTACTGGAAATAATTTCGAGCGTCGAATGGCCCTGAGGAGGTCATGGATGCAGTATGAGACTGTGCGCTCTGGAGAAGTGGCTGTCCGATTTTTCATTGGCCTTGTAAGTCATGAATAGTAGATTTGGTAATATGAATCTATATATTGAAATAACCCTTGTTCTAGCTTATGCTCTAATTTTGCCAAGATGAAGAATCTTGTTTTAATTTTGCTTTCCTACTTGCCTTTGTTCCTTCCCCTTGGTTGGTTGAAATACATTTAGATGAAGATCCCTTGGTTATAATTGAAAATGTAAGTGTAATTTTCATAATCATTTATCACAGTTGAGTGAAGGGTATGTATAATCTTTTAGTGATTGACAAAGCTGAGTCCATAGTGTTATTGAATTAATTGTGAAGGTAAACTCATAGAATTTAGAATCTCTTTCTTCTTTTAGTTTTCCTTCTTCCAATAGGTTGGGTAGGTGGGAAAGGAGTGCTTGTGGTGTCATAATTGAGAAATTTACTCAAGAATCTGCATTAATAGTAAGGAGTTGTGAAGTTGTTGGAAGAAATTTGAACTCAAACAATTGTATCAATTATTGAAATAAATTTTATATTCTTTCCTTTTTTAGCACAAAAGAAATTAAGACTAGAAGCAAAACTACCATACTCTAACCCATCAATTGGACTCAACCAAGTTTTCTGTAACTAGTTGTGTTATCTTGTTCTTTCCTGTTTTTCTCATTTGATTATAAAAGGTCATGTGACTTTTTTATGTTCTATCTGATTGCAGCACAAGAACAGTAGAGTTAATTTTGAGCTATGGAAAGAAGCTCAAGCATATGGAGATATCCAGTTAATGCCTTTTGTTGATTACTACAGTTTGATCACTTTGAAGACAATTGCTATCTGCATTCTGGGGGTAAGTGGATTGAGATATTATTCAAGAAAAATAATGGGGTTGCTGTTGTTGATTTTGTAACCAAATTGTTCTCAGAGACAGCTGCTAAGAATAGTACAATTTCTATTTCAAATATTTTAAGGTAATCTGTAGTTCACTGTAAAGCAACGAAGAAACGAGAGAGAGAGAGAGAGAGGGGGGGTAGTAAAATGTTCAAATCATAATAAACTTCGGTTCTGCCTGAATTGTGCTTCTCTATTGGTTATGCTGTCCAGTCTTTATGATGAGTTGGTTTGTATAAAGTCCCAGTATTTGGTTCCAGATTGCATTTGCCCTGAGTTTTGAGAAAGAACATCCAGTAGTTTGTTTTTATGATTACTGTAGGGTCCACTGCTTGAACTCTCACTCCAGGCAGTTTCCTCCCATGAGATGGCCTGATTCCACTAGCTATCTTTTGTGAATTTCACATCTAAAATAAGCATAGAAAACAGATGATGATGCCTGCCAACAAACACAATCACCAGCAGAATTTCGTATCTCTGTTGATTTTTAAAATATGCATAGAAAAGATATGTGGTAGTCCAGGATTTCTTAATCTTTTTTCTCTGCAAGTCTTTTATATTGAACTTCACCAACCTTTTATGTGCTGCTTAATAAATAAGTTTTTGTATTGAATTTGCAGACAAAAATTATCCCTGCTAAATACATCATGAAAACAGATGATGATGCATTTGTTAGGATTGACGAGGTGCTTTCTACCCTCAAAGGAAAGGGATCTGAGCACCTCTTATATGGTCTCATATCTTTCAAATCATCACCTCATAGGGATGCAGGGAGCAAGTGGTACATCAGCGAGAAGGTATTTATCTCCATAAAACACT
Source organism: Cercis canadensis (assembly GCA_003255065.1). NCBI lineage: Eukaryota > Viridiplantae > Streptophyta > Magnoliopsida > Fabales > Fabaceae > Cercis > Cercis canadensis. The sequence continues at coordinate 446,122 of QAOA01000060.1, forward strand.
ATTAAGAAATCGCATTAGCTTTATTTTTTTATATTTTCTTCAACTTTGCTGATGTTTCTTTTGTGTAGGAATGGCCACATGCTGCATACCCACCGTGGGCACATGGTCCAGGTTATGTCATCTCTCGAGACATAGCAAAGTTCATTGCTCAAGGCCACCAGGAAAGAAAACTCAAAGTAAGAATTTATTCTTTAGCTTTATGTGGTGGAAGCATAAACTTGACATGCTTTTTGTGTTGAGGTTCTTTTGAATAATTTCAAGCATATGATTCTCCCAAGACTGTTTTATTGTCTAAAAACAGTTTATTAGTCCCTCACATGATTATGGGGATTCGAAATGCCTGTAGCCTCATGCATGTAAAACCAATTTCCTTTGGATCCATGCCTGTGAAAACAAGTGGTACTCTGGACTGAAATCAATACAAAACAAGTATCATAATAAACAAAATGGAGGTTTCTCTGGTGCCTCCCCTACATATGGTACCTGGGCCTGTTGTCCAATCTTAGTGTGCCATATGGGCATAGTCAAAGCTGGTTATATAGTCAAAGTCACGTCTTCTCTTATTTCTATAGAGGCATAGTATGCCTTAGGGCACCACAGAATTGTCCAAACAAAATAGGTGCATTTATGAAGCTTTTTAGTAATTGCTCATATATTTAACCATTTCATTTTGTGGGAATTTGTTTAGTTGTGTCTAAGTATCCATTTAGATTGCTGTGATATATGTCTTCATTGAAAACATAATAACTGTATTATTTGTTTTTATCTTCTGAGAGACTCTCCGGGTTTGAAGCTAGGTTGTACTATCCTTAACTATCCATGTTCTTTTTTTACTCAGTTCTTTAAGTTAGAAGATGTTGCTATGGGCATATGGGTTGAACAGTTCAAGAATAGTGGTAAAGAAGTACATTACCTAAGTGATGAGAGGTTTTATAATGCTGGATGTGAATCGAATTATGTACTTGCACATTACCAAAGCCCAAGGATGGTGCTATGCCTTTGGGAGAAGCTGCAGAAAGAACATAAGCCAGAATGCTGCGAGTAGATATCAATGTTCTTGAGGTCCCACTCATTTATTCCAAGGTTTGAGCATATGAGTATAAGTATTTAGGATAAATATTAGTTCTCGGTTATAACTTGTATTTTGTATCTTAATAATTATATTCGTTGATTTATTTATTCATTCTAACTATTTTTCCAGAAAGATTAACTTACTTCCTTATTTTTTGGCAAATTTACAGATATAATACTGTTTGGAAAAGTAATTACGGATTTAGGTTAGTTTTGAAAGTATTTACGGAAATGAGTTAGTTTTTCTTGCTAAAAAATGTTGAAGCGTTTTATGAGTAAAACGTTAAAGGAAACTGCGTTTTTAACAGAAAACGCGAAAATAGAATTGCGTTTTGCTAAAAAAAATGCGGATTGGTATTGAATAAAACGCTGAATGGACTTAAAAAAGGCGAGCCGAAATCGTGAGAAGGAAACGTGGTTTGAAACAGAGTTTATTGACTAAAACTCTGTTTCAAACAACGTTTTAGTCAATAAACTCTGTTTCAAACCGCGTTTTAGTCAATAAACTTTCTTTCAAACAGAGTTTTAGTCAATAGATGCTGTTTCAAACCGCGTCTTAGTCAATAAACTCTGTTTCAAACAGAGTTTTAGTCAATGGACGTTGTTTCAAACTGCGTTTTCTACACTAAACCTTCCAGACGCTCTTCCCCCTCTGTAAACCCATATCTCCTAATCCTAAACTCTAAAACCAAGTCGCTAAACCCTAACCCTAAACTCTAAATCCCAAATTTTAAATTCTAAACACAACTCTCATTTTTGAAGCCTAACCTTGAAAACCCTAAACCCAAGTCCAAAAACCCATAACTTAAACCTTAAACCCTAATCCCCAAAATCTAACTCTAAACCTTATCCTTTGAACCCTAATTTCCAAACCCTAAATCTCAAATAATAAACTTCAAACCCTAATCCCTTAATTATAATCTCAATTCCAAGACCCTAATCTCTTAACCTTAAATCATAAAGTCTAAACCACAGTCCTTAAATGCTAAATCCTAACCCAAAATGCTAATCTATGAACCCAAACTCTATAAACCCTAAACCCAAGTCGTAAAAACCCTAATATCAAACCCCAAACTTTAAAATCAAAATCCTAACCCTAAACACCAAACTTACAAAATTAGTTCCTTAAACCCTAAAATTTATCTCTTAACCCTAAATCCTAATATTTAAAGTACAAACCCCAAATTCTATTCTTAAACCCCAAAGCCTAACTCCAAATCACAAAACCCAAAATGGTATACTATAACTCAAAACCTTATTATTCGAACCCTAAACCTCAAATAATAAACTTCAAACCCTAATCCCTTAATTCTAATCTCAAACTTCAACCCTTAACCTCTGAACCATAAATCCTAAACCTTAAACCTCAGTCCTCAAATGCTAAACCCTAACCCAAAACCCTAATCTCCGAACCCTAACCCTAACTCCAAGTTTTAAAACCCAACACTTAAAAATCAAACACAAAAAATGAGTTACCCAAATCCTAAATCCTGAAAATTAATCCTTTTACCCTAAACCCCAAAATTTAAACTATAAATTCTAAACTCTTTTGAAACCCCAAATCATAAACTTTAAATCTCAAAACCTAACTCCAAACCACAAACCCCAAATGGTATACCATAACTCTAAATTTCAAATTCTAAGCTTCAAATATGAACTCTAAACCTTAATCTCAAATCCTAAATCTCGAACCCTAAATCGTAACCTCAAATCTTAAATTTTAAATAATATTTGAAGAGAGGTTCGAGGTTTACGACTTGGGTTTTTATATTAGGGTTTTTACGACTTGGGTTTAGGGTTTCTAGAGTTTGGGTTCATAGATTAGCATTTTGGGTTAGGGTTTAGCATTTGAGGACTATGATTTAGAGTTTATGATTTAGGGTTAAGAGATTATGGTTTTGGAATTGACATTATAATTAAGGGATTAGGGTTTGAGGTTTATTATTTGAGATTTAGGGTTTGGAAATTAGGGTTCAAAGAATAGGGTTTGGAGTTAGTTTTTGGGGATTAGAGTTTAGGGTTTAAGTTATGGGTTTTTGGACTTGGGTTTAGGGTTTTCAAGGTTAGGCTTCAGAAATGAGGATTTTGTGTTTAGAATATAAAATTTTGGATTTAAAGTTTAGGGTTAGGATTTAGGGATTTGATTTTAGGGTTTAGGATTAGGAGATATGGGTTTACAGAGGGGGAAGAGCGTCTGGTAGGTGTAGTGTAGAAAACACGGTTTGAAACAACATCCATTGACTAAAACTCTGTTTGAAACAGAGTTTATTGACTAAGACACGGTTTGAAACAGCGTCTATTGACTAAAACTCTGTTTGAAAGAGAGTTTATTAACTAAAATGCAGTTTGAAACAGAGTTTATTGACTAAAACGCTGTTTGAAACAGAGTTTTAGTCAATAAACTCTGTTTCAAACCACGTTTCCTTCTCACGATTTCCACCCGCCTTTTTAAATCCATTCAGCGTTTTATTCAATACCAATCCGCGTTTTCTTTAGCAAAATGCAGTTCTATTTTCACGTTTTCTGTTAAAAATGCAGTTTCCTTTAGCGTTTTACTCATAAAACGCTTCAGCGTTTTTTAGCAAGAAAAACTAACCAATTTTCGTAAATACTTTCAAAACTAACCTAAATCCGTAATTACTTTTTCAAACAGTATTATATCTATAAATTTGCCTTATTTTTTTTCTTTTATGAAAATACTATATCTTCTCAGTTTTTTTTTTTGTTGCATTGATGGAATGGGCATTGAAATCATTTTTTAAAAAAAAAAATTATGATTGTCAACCTCTTAGGTTAGATGATTAATTAACTTAAAAAAATAAAACGTATATTTGGTCATTAGTTATTTAGTATTAAAACTTTCTCTAACCCTCAAAACTTATGAATTCATATTCAAACTTAGAGTCATAGCCAATATATATATATATATATATATATATATATATGAATGTTCTCTAGTCTGCAAATACGGGGCCTAGTTGAAAAATGCTTCTGTGCACTAGGCCATTCTCCCAAGGGGAAACATACTACTAAAAAGGCTCTCTTTAATTTTGGTACAAAATAGAGTAAAACAGAATACAAAAAAATACAAATCAGCAAAAAAAAAAAAAAAAAAAAAAAANAAAAAAAAAAAAGAGAAAGAAAAGGAAATACAAAAACGTAGCAGATGGAGGCCATCAAGAAAATTACTATAAGTTTAACCAATTTATAAAATATGAAAACAACATTTTATCTTTACTAATCACTTTAGAAGACCAAAATTGTTAAGTCATTTATATTCTAAAAAAAACTGTTTTGTCGATATATTTTTAGAAATTTTAGTGTATATGGTATTATATTTACTATATAGAGTAATGCATTTGCATTGTGGTAAGGGGAGCCATGGTCCGCCTTGTCCTAATGCAGGTTTGCCACCGAATGTAAGGTCATAAACTGGGAACTGGGATTCTGGGAAGAATGCTCATAATGCTCAATTTGTGAGTCACAGTGTCACACCCAATGGGGCCAAAGCATGACCTAACAGCCCGTAAGCTGTTTGATAAAATGCCTCTTTAGAAGACATGTACCTACTACTACTACAGATAACAGCTTCACAATTCCCACGATAGAGATTTTATGCCACTGCGCCCCCACCTCTTGAAAGAGAAAGAAATCAAAGAATGGAACTAGAATTAGGTCAGGAGACCCCAAATGGCGCTTCTTTTTGTTCTTTTCTTCTATTTTTCTGCCATGTGAACACCACCCAAAACTGATTTGTGATGGCAATTTTTTATTTGATAATATCTTATGCATATTTGCTTGTAAGAGTCAGAACCTTGATGGTTATCTTGTGGGACAAAGCAAAAGTCCCCGTTTTCACTTTTAGTTAGAGAAAAAAAAAATGATAAATGATTAAAAGAAAGAAAACTTGAAGGACAAGTTAATGGGATTGGTTGACTTTTTTAAAACCAATAAATGAATGGGAATGGAGTTGTAATTAGTTCTTCATTATTAGTGGCTGAGTTTTGATCTGACGTTAGCACACTAACAAAATCCAAAGCTCTAATTAAGCCACGTACGCAGCTGGATTATGACTAAGAGTAGCACTAATGGAAAGTCACTTAGATTAATATTATAGATAGATAGAGATGGAAGATGAAGATAGGTGCTTCATTACTTATTGCTTCTTTCATGAAAAAGTACAATTACCTAATGCAGTGAATAGATAAAGACATTTGGGTGGGCATGCATTGAATTGAAGCTATGCAAATTCACTCACCACTTAAATCATGTGGGAAAAAGGAGAGCAATTGCTTATGCCGTTTGTTTTTAGCGTTTTGCCACGTACCTACCATAACTTCACATCTATTTCCTTGATTTTTACTTTTTTTTTTAGTTTCATCTGTTCGGAAAACAAGTTAAGATAAGTCCTAAAGTAACTTGCTTTTGATCATTTAATTTTTGGAGAGTTCTTAATTAAGCTTGAAAATTCCCTAAAAAAAAAATTAAGCTTGAAATTGTTTTTATCTTTGATTTATTAAAACAAATTCTAGAGTTATACTGACAACATGTTTGTTTTGCTGCTATTCACCACTCATAACCATATTTTGGTTATCATAACAAATTATAGAATTTGTCATAGTTAGCCCAAAACGTTTGTCCATATAGTTAGGGACGAAAAACACAAACGTATTATCTTTAAAAAAGAAAAAAAAAATCAGGTGGAGATTAATGATGACAACCTTAGGTAATTTAAGGAAGATCTTAAATTCAAACATAAGTGTCATTAATATAAAATAATTTAAAAACTCCACATAAATATTCACTATCATGAGTTAAGCACATTTAGCTAATTAAAAATAGAATATAAAGGAATAATGTACAACTACAAATGAGATTTTTTTTTTTTTGTGAATCATTTTATTTTCATTTATATATATAGCGAGTAGGCATAAGAATAAAATAGGTTTTCCCTCAAAAGAAAAAGAATAAAACATGTTCTTCTTTATCTCATATAAAAGCATTTTAACACTAGTCCAAGCTAAAACTTCTGACTAGAATTTCCTAAATCACTAGTTCAAGGAGTGGACAAAAATTGCAAAAGAAGAGCATTTTAACACTATTATACTAACATTCCCCTTAAAAAAAAACACTATACTAACGGTCAATCATCTTATCATACATGACACATAAACTTCTATAATTAATGTATTGAACTTATATTTTAAGATATCATAAAGCAAACCATTTTTTCATTTAAAAATTCAAATATTTGCGTAACCCAAAAAAAAGTTCTCTCTAATATTTTACTTGTACTTTAACCAATATTTCAATTATTCTTTTTACGTATCTATTAATTATTTATCGTTATTATTGGAAGGTATTCCAATAATTACTTGAAGTGTACGCAGACTCAACTAATATACTCCTTCAAGGCAAAGGAGAATCAGATAGATGCCCTTGCATATTCAACACGACCTTAGCCGCGAAAAAAGGTATACTAACGATAAGGGTAAAATAGTCTTTTTTGCTTTTAAATTACCTACAGCTATAAGGAAAGCTTAGGGTCTTTTTGTCATTTCAAAAACCAGTGACCGAAACGGAATCTACTTGGCCCATGAGAGGAAGCGTGGCGATCTCATATTCTCTCTTTTGTTTCACAATTTTACCCTTTCACTGAGACTTTTCGAAGTATCTCGAAGAAGGGATTTTTGAGTTATGTTGAGGATATTATTGCAATTTTACTTATACACAATTCTTTTTTTTCAGTTAGCATAAAAAAACGTAGCGCGTCGGAGTTCACTCCTTTTTATACTTTTCGCAGAGTTCGCAGGACTTAGAAATAGAAAGAGAGAAATATACGCAGCACACGCACCCTGAGAGTCTGAGGGAAGAAGGAAAGAAACCCTAATTGTTCACTGTTCTTCTTGTTCAAAGAAACCCCAATTTCCCCCTGATTTTGATTGAATTGAATCTCGGGATTTCAAACCCTATTTGCAGTTTTTGCTGATTTTTAGATAGGTAAGCTCAGAGAAGATTACAAGACGGCAATTGAAGATGATTGTGAGCCAGAAGATGGTTGCCGAAGCGGAAATTATCTGCCAGCAGAGCATTCCTATGTTGGATGTGAAGTATCATCTCTGCGTAGCACAAGAACACAACGTCAAGGTTGAGGTTTCGCCCACCACACCTTCTGTTCCGATCTTTAGCGACGTACGGGTCTCGTCTGATTCGATTTCTACTGAAAAATCTCGTTTTGAATCGGTATTTCTCTTTTCCTGGTCTTTGATTTCTTTTACTTATTGGGTTTTTGTTTGAATTGAGATTCTTATCCGAAATTTTATTGGGTTGTTATGATTTGGTTTGTTTGAAGAATTGGTGTTTCCTGAAGCCGCCTTAGTTATCTCCTGGGACTTAAATCTATACTTCTTTTTTTATGTGTGTATGTTACTATTGGCTCGGTGGGGTTTTTCTGTGAATCTATCTTAGTTGATTTTCAAATCTGAAGCTGATGCTACAGGTTTGGTATTTTTCTTCTTTTGTTTTGTAATGTGTAGAAGATCTAATGCTCCTCCAGTATTTGCTGGTATTGCAGAACCTGAATTTCGCAATTAGAATTTGAAATGTGTTTTCTGTCTTTAGCTTACGGTCTATATGGTATGCTCCCTCCCCCCACCCGCACAAATAAAATACAATGAAATAAAATAAAAAAGAGCCTATTCAACCCTTTCCCTGAAGAAATCAGTCGTTACTGGCCACAATGTTAGTGCCAATTGTTTCTTGCTGGTTGGTGTACTCAGTGATAGCAGCTTAATGGTCAGTTTTTTGGTCTGCTTGGTTGTCTTTCTTGTTGTGTTGTCTCCTTATTGAGTAGATTGATTTTGTGTTAATTTGTTCATTTATATCTTGTCTATATATTTAGCCCTGTTCTGAGTACATCGACTTACCTTCACCTGTGTATCTTAGGCTGTGAGTTGCTCAGAGATCATGAAAGATCCCATATTAGAGACTTCTCCTACCAAATTTATCCCAAATATCCGTTCTGGTAGCTATGCTGAAATTGGACCCCGGGGATCTATGGATGATGAACACATTCGAATAGATGATCTAGCTGCCCACCTTGGATTTGTGTTCAAGTGCCCTATGCCAAGTGCATTTTATGGAGTTTTTGATGGTCATGGAGGTCCCGATGCAGCTGCATTTATCAAGAGGAATGCTATGAGATTATTTTTTGAAGATTCTGATCTGCTGCAATCATATGATAATGATGGTTTGTCTCTGAAGAAGTTGGAGGATTCTCATCGGAGAGCATTTTTACTGGCAGACCTTGCCTTGGCTGATGAACAAACTGTTAGCAGCTCTTGTGGGACAACAGCATTGACTGCCCTTATACTTGGAAGGCATTTGCTGGTTGCAAATGCTGGTGATTGTCGAGCTGTTCTCTGCAGGAGAGGAGCAGCTATCGAGATGTCTCATGATCACAGACCTAGTTATTTGCCAGAACGGGTGAGAGTGGAGGAGTTAGGTGGTTTCATTGATGATGGTTATCTCAATGGTTATCTTTCGGTCACCCGAGCCCTTGGGGATTGGGACTTAAAATTCCCGCTTGATTCTGCATCACCTCTTATTGCTGAGCCTGATATTCAACAGGTAACATTGACAGAGGATGATGAGTTCTTGATCATTGGGTGTGATGGGATTTGGGATGTAATGTCAAGCCAAGATGCAGTTAGTTTTGTCCGTCGTGGGTTAAGAAGGCATGATGACCCACATCAATGTGCCAGAGAACTAGTTAAGGAAGCATTGCGCCTAAATACGTCTGATAATCTCACTGTGGTTGTTATATGCTTGTCCTCCATTGAAAGCATTGTTGAATCGTGTCCGCCCCAAAGGCGAAGATTCAGAGCATGCAGTCTGTCTGAAGAGGCTCGTAACAGATTGAGGAGCCTGCTAGAAGGCAATTGAATGTAAATAAATTCTCATGATTCACTAATGTTTCGTAAAAAAGATTAGTACCTGTTTGTGGCTGTTTCAGAGTTAGAGAAAAAGCAGCCAGCGGTTTTGTAGGGCTAGAAGAGGATATTTGGTGGGGGAACTTAGAACTATTTAATTTTGAGGTGTTATTCTGGGTTCTGTTACTATATTTAGATATTATTGTTGCTAATTTTGGCAAAATAGATCGGTCCCCACCTTATTGGGTTCGGTTTCACATTGTTCTAACTTCTGTAAATAAGAGAATCAAGTATTCGTTTCATATATTTGTTGTTTATTGGTTCAATGCTGGTGTGTTTGAATATGCAATAGATGAATGCATGCTTGAACCTTCGATCAATCACGTGTGTTATTTGCCTTTCAATCCTCCAAATTTGATGGATGGATGTGCATTGCTTGTCTTAGCCCATCTTATCTGGATAAACACACATATCTTGACATGGGATGATATCTTCTTTTGGACTGTATTGGCAGTAAACTGAAACCTCATCACTTGGTATGTTTGTGTGTATGAGGAGATTTTTTATCCTTTGAATTTTTGTTTCCCATCGCCCTTGTCCAACCAAATATCCAGGGGATGGCGGTAAGATGCGTAAGGCCGTTATTTCATTATCTAGAATTTAGTTGTAAACTTACGCGGAAAATTTTATGCCATGCCTCATGCTCATAGAAACTTCCAAGCCTCGCCTCTAATATCAAATGACTTGTTGAGCTTTCTCTCTCCAGATCCTAAATATATGGCAGATGTTTCTGACCAAAGAAGAATCAAGAATAAATAAATAAATATATATATATATATATATATATATATATATATATATATATGAATTTATTGCTAGTTGCAATTCTTAGGCTTTAATATTATATAAGACCGAACTGTAATTGTTCCAACTTTTCCATTTTCGAGCAGTGAAGCAACCATTATTTGACTGTATTCTCCTTCTCCTTCTCCTTCTTCTCAGCACGCAAATTGGAGACATAGACCCATAGAAGTTTAGCTGATTTTACATTGTAGCTTCTGTATTTGGCGGTACATAGAGCAGTTAGGATGATTTTATTTTATTTTTGAGATAAGAGTTAAGAATAACATTAGAAACAGAAAGAGGAGAGAAATCATGTAAAAGTAGTTGTTCCTTTATTAGCAAAAATATTGTTAATTGCAATTTTATTGTACAAAACTACAAATAGGATATCTTATATATCTTGATAACTAGAGTGAAAATTTGACAACAACTTGATCATCTATTTATTTATTATCTTTTATATTATTAGGTAAACATTTTTTTTTTCGGAATCAATAAAGTTTCGCTCTTGGACATATTCTCTGAAGAGAAAGGTTAAGAAAGGAAGAGCTTAAAGGAAAAACTACCCCTATCTGAATTCGACCCGGACTTGTTTTGGAATCAATAAAGTTTCTTTGGCAATATTTCTCCACCCAAAAGAAAAGAAGACATAAACAAACAACATCAACGGTCCAAAATAAACGTTGAACTTGCACTACAAGAAAACCAACTGAATAATCTGCAAAAGAATAATCTTATGAATCTCCAATAATCAGCGGCCACAAGTTCAATATTGATCATCCTACGTCTCAAATCGTATCAAGCACGAGCTGGCACAAAAGACGTGTCAAACGGTTAGTGGAAAATCAGAAAATAAATTGTGAGTTGTGACCGAACCTACAGCAAATATCTCGAGAAAATAATATATTTAAATAAAAAATTATAACACTAATTATTTTTCTTATTTATTGTTTTTCATTAAAGAAAAGGAGAGGAGAAGAGAATTCTCTGTTCACTGTTCGTCTTCAAAAAAGGGTAGCTGAATTGGTGTTGTAGACTCGAAAAAATTTCGAGGGTTTTTGATCTGAGAGAGAAAAACGAAAGCGAACGGCAATGGCTATGGCAAGCTTTGCGAGACGGAAGGCTTACCTTCTGTCCAGGAATTGCTCCTCGGAGACCCTCAGGTATTCCCTCTCTCTCGCCTCCTTCTCTAGGGGGTTTGCTTCGGGATCTGAAGAAAACGACGTCGTTGTCGTCGGCGGTGGCCCTGGTGGATATGTAGCCGCCATCAAAGCCGCTCAGCTCGGTCTCAAGACCACTTGCATCGAGAAGCGCGGGACCCTTGGTGGCACCTGCCTCAACGTTGGCTGCATCCCCTCCAAGGTAATCCATTTCTTACTCTTCTCAAAGCTTTTCCGATTTGGCTTCATAGGTTTTTTACATTTTCTTTGCTGCTATTAATGTTATCAAGTAGATTGGAGTGTCCAAATTCTTTGGATTGATTCCCGTGTTTGTGGATTTTTTGTTTCCCTTTTTGTTAACCTTGCTCATGTTATTGAATTTGATATAGAACTTAACTTTATCGCATGTGCTGATTCATTTCAATCGGAAAAACATGCTTTTTGGGGTGTATTGGGAATCAGTTATCTATTTCATTTCACTTCTGGATGCTAGTATGTTAATATATTGGTCTACTCTTAGCATTTCTGGTTATTTCCCTTTATGTTTTTAAAATTGGAGTTGCCAACGAAAATGATACATTTCAGCAATGAATTGTGAATTAGAGGTTTAGAAACTATTGGGGAATATAAAAGCAGTAGCTTTTTATTACTTCAAACCTTGGGACACTTGTTATTCAGAGGAGGTGCTGTTATGTTTACTTATGAAAGGAGAAAGTAGGTCAGATGGAGAAAAGTTGAAACAAGTATCAACATGAATTTTCTCCTCGAAAAGCAATCTTGAACTCAGTATATGTTGCGTTTTATTCTTGGTGGTTTACGTAATCTGTCTTACCTTACCAAATCCTTCTATATCCAACTGACTATATTTTGGCTTTTACAAAATCTTCTTTAGCTCTAAATTTGTTACAGTGGCTTCTTTGATTTGCTTCATTTCATGTCTTATAAAATTTGAATGAAGGTGCATCCGTACAGTTTGAAAGAATATTTAGTCTTTTTTTAGACAATTCGCACATTCATTCATATCTGTGTGTTGGTTCAGGCTCTCCTTCATTCCTCACATATGTACCATGAGGCCAAACATTCATTTTCCAACCATGGAGTTAAGTTTGCATCTGTTGAGGTTGATTTACCAGCCATGATGGCTCAAAAAGATAAAGCTGTGTCTAATCTTACTCGGGGTATTGAAGGCCTATTCAAGAAAAACAAGGTAACCTATGTTAAAGGATATGGAAAACTTGTTTCTCCATCTGAAGTCTCTGTGGACACCCTTGAAGGTGGGAATACTGTTGTGAAGGGCAAGAATATTATAATTGCCACTGGCTCAGATGTAAAATCTCTACCTGGTGTCACAATGGACGAAAAGAAAATTGTATCTTCAACAGGGGCTCTTGCTTTGTCAGAAATCCCCAAGAAGCTTGTGGTCATTGGGGCAGGCTATATTGGGCTAGAAATGGGCTCAGTATGGGGCCGACTTGGCTCTGAGGTAACTGTTGTTGAGTTTGCACCAGATATTGTTCCAACCATGGATTCAGAAATCCGAAAGCAGTTTCAGCGTGCCCTTGAGAAGCAAGGCATGAAATTCAAGCTGAAAACTAAGGTGGTAGGAGTTGATACTTCTGGGGCTGGTGTGAAGCTCACCCTTGAACCAGCAGCTGGTGGCGACCAGACCATGCTTGAAGCAGATGTTGTTCTTGTGTCTGCTGGTAGGACGCCATTCACTGCTGGACTTGGGTTAGACAAGATAGGAGTGGAAACTGACAAGGCAGGACGAATTTTAGTGAATGAAAGATTTGCCACTAATGTCCAGGGTGTTTTTGCAATTGGGGATGTTATTCCAGGTCCAATGTTGGCACACAAGGCAGAAGAAGATGGTGTTGCTTGCGTAGAGTTCATTGCTGGTAAGCATGGCCATGTTGACTATGACAAAGTCCCAGGGGTTGTCTATACCCACCCTGAGGTTGCATACGTCGGGAAGACTGAGGAGCAGGTGAAGGCACTTGGTGTTGATTACCGTGTTGGAAAATTCCCTTTCATGGCTAATAGCCGGGCTAAGGCAATCGATGATGCTGAAGGACTCGTAAAGATATTGGCCGAAAAGGAGACAGACAAGATTTTGGGAGTGCATATAATGGCACCCAATGCAGGAGAGCTCATTCATGAAGCAGCGATAGCCTTGCAGTATGATGCATCAAGTGAGGACATAGCACGTGTTTGCCATGCACATCCAACAATGAGTGAGGCTGTGAAAGAAGCTGCAATGGCCACTTATGACAAGCCCATTCATATTTGAAGAGCTTGCTATTTCTTCCTTATTCTTGTTTTCAATTTTGTCCAAGAATTTTACATTGACTTGGAGAAGATTCCATCGTGTGTGTTTTACTGAAATTCAGGTGTTTAAATACAAATTGGCTCTTTATTTACCTCTGTTCATAACAAGAGGAATAGTATGTTGTCTGTTGATCTTTGTTGAATAATCTTTCTCCACTGTCTATCCATGCAATTTTCTGAGCCACGTGCAACTTGTTTTTATACGTTTGTGAATCTGGCTTGAGTTAAGCCAGATAATCCTGGATTAGCTTTAAATTTTTGTAGATTCGTCACTGGTTCTCATTGCTCTCACTTCGTGTTATTATCTGATGTTAACACGTTTTTTAATTTCAACAGCGTTGACCAACTTAAGATCTCCTAACTTAGACGACAACTCCACAAGTATCTGTATAAGGGCTAATAACCCGCTTTCAAGAAAAAATTTGGTTGCATCATATGGTTGCGAACAGTACAAGGAAAAGAAAGATTCATATAAGGAAAATTTTAAGGGGGGAAAGTTTCAGCAGAAATTTCAAAGCATTTAAAAAGCATGCCAAGAAAGAAGAATGAAGCGTGTCAAATGGATGGGATTTCATTCATATTACATTTTCAACTGAGTCAACTGGGAGAGTATTATTCTGATAAAGGAATAGAGACTAAAATCCTTAGGAGGCCAGAGAAAAAAATGGACTATGTATTGCCAGTTAGACATTAACACTTCAATCGTCATTAGTCCTCCATTCTTTCCTTCCACATCAGATACGATACGATACCATTTGGAAACATTTCATATCTCAGACCTCATGCAATGCATCATAACCCCAATAGTTATCAAAGGGCTTTCTCCTCTTGGGACACCAGGACCTTCGCAGGAAGGTCCCTTGGCAATCGCCTTATGACAAAACCATACATAATCCCCATGGGAAAGTAACTCCAGATTTTCTTCAGTCATATGGCTCTTCTCGCATATCTGGCCTCCTCCGGGCTTGTGAAGCCAAGCGTGCATCTCTCTCTCGCTCAAATTCACGGTAATCTGTTCGCTGCAAGAAGGAAACCCTCTCCAGATATTGGTTTGAACTCTTCTTGTAGGCATCAAGCTCATCTTCAAGTCCCTTATTTTCTTCCTTAAATTCTCCCCAGTCCTTTTTGGTCTTATCAAGTACACTGAGCTTTTGTTTTTTCTTGATTTGCTCAAGGACAGTATCCACAGCAGAAGGTGCAGGAGCTTTGGCTTTTTCAATTGCTTCCTTTGAATCTGCATCTACGAGCTTTTTAACTTCAATTTCTTGACCAGCAAAGTCCCGAACCTCAGTAATCTGTAGAAGGATAATAATGAATAAAGATGACACTCAAAGCTTAAAGTTGTGATGAATGGTCAGTCATGACCATCTTTCAATTTAAAAGCATTCCAACATGCAGCTACATAGGTATTGTGTTGGACCTAACAATAGGCAAGTTCCAGCTAGCAAGAAAAATAACAGAGCTGTTATGTAAGTTTTCCAGTCCTATGTCAAAGTCTTCCTGATATAATTTAGAGATTTTTTTTTGGGGGGGTTACAAACAGACTGAGTTTTCAAATAAATAAAGATTACCATTACAGAACAAAAGCAACGTGCTTACCGCAATTTTCCCCCTGCCCAATGCAGCAGTGGCTGCATCATCTTTAACTGCTGCAAGAGCAGCAGCAGCAAGCTTCTTGGTTTCGTCACTTGTACTGTTCTGTACAATACCAGGTTCCTTCTGGTATGCATCTTGCCCAACTGTCTCAACTGTCTTTGGTGCCAAGCCCAAATATGTCATCCAATTCTATAGCCAAAAACACAGAAACAGTGAAATGGGTTCTCTTAGGGAACCAAAAAAGAAGATATTCCTTTAGAAAAAGAAAGAACTAGAAAGAAGGTCTCACAGAAGATGTCTTCTTAGTAGCTTTTTTTGTGGTAGAATTAGGCTTGCTTGTGAAACTTCTAAGGGTCTTGTTGGACACTCCTTTATTCATTTGTTCCCACATGGCATCAACTTCAGCCTTTATTTCTAGCAAGACAAAGACCATATCAGCCAGTTATTACACAATCATAGACATTACTCTCCAAAATAAGGGTAGCCATTGTAGAAGAACAACAGCTGAACCAACAGGCATATTTCCATATCCTCCATATCAATAATCAATGACATTAAGATCATGAAATGAAAAGACCATGACAGAACCATATTTATGTTGATTTTTCTGTAACTTGCATTTTGTTTGAACAATAATCACAAGAAACAGTATAAAAGGCCATGATTATTATAAAAGTCATATGGCAAAGTCTATCCCAATAAAAAATTTATAAATAAAAGTGTCATTGTTGTTTCAATTTGGAAATAATCTTTCACTTACAAACACTCATCATATCTCCCCAAAGTACTGGACTTTGCACCAGTACTGAGATTCAAGAAAAGATTTTGCATTACCAAAATCATATACATCAACTTCACAGTCATATTTGTTGTTTTCCTCTGTTTTGCTTACATGCACAGCAATTTACAGTTAGTCTGTGACAGTGAAAATTTGATAAAAAGGTTTCTTAAGGGTGAAAAGTCGAACTAATGTCCAGCCCTTGTTAACTGTCTGCCTACTAAATGCCCTTTGGGAATAAGGATCAACTAGGAGACAAACAACCAAACCAACATGCAAATTGAAGACCAGAAGTCCAAAATACTTACTAGTTTCTTCTGGTTTCGCCTCCAGGTTTAACTCTGGAACAACTTCTTTGACAGAGGCAGTAGAAAAACCATCCATTTCATTTATAGCATCTGAAAACAAAAAATCCAAATTGTAATACAAGCATTTCCAGTCCAGCTCAATATCCACAAAGAAAATTGAGGATAAGACTATCTATTAAAACCATTCAAAACATCCAGCAAAGATGATCATCTAGCAATGCTTCTTAAACCAATTAACCCACATAAAATTTCGCCAGCAAGACCTGCTAAGCTAGTAACCACTCACATTCATACCATTCAAATAGCCATCTCATGTGCATCATCAAGGATTAGGATTATGATTCATGACAGTGGCAGATCTATGTGTATAAGGATGTGGGGGCAAATGCCCCCACAACATGAAATAATTTTCAATGGCTATATATACATTTAACAAAATTGCCCTCATTAAAAAAGTAAAATTGCTCCCACTTCTCCCCCCTACCAAAAAATGGGTAGCTTATTTGTTGTTGAATATTAGGCTTAATTGCAATTGCAATTTTAGTCCCAAATTTTGTCCAAATGAACGATTTGGTTCTCCAATTTTCATTTTCAACGATTTAGTCCTTCTATTTTTATTTTTTTTATTCTTAATTATTCTTTCTCCTCTCTGCGACTCTTCCCCTCCCCCTCTCCCATGAAACCCTGAAAGTATTTTTCTTGTATTTTCATTACCCATTGGCACTAGCTCCCAAAAGCCATTCCTTTCTTCATATTCAGTCACACTTCTCCATTTTCACTCATCTTCTTCCTCTCTCATTCACAAGCATAGCACCCAAGCTTTTCCTCAAGTACCACTCGCAACAATGGGAGAGCAAATTGGCACTCTCAAGGGCAAGAAATAAAAGCATACTTCGCACACACACACACACGCACATAGCACGGATTCATAAAGGAGATAGAGGATTACCTATACACTGAATCTGAATCTGAAATTTCAATTCCTCTTTCTCGATCTGCTCCCTTCCTCCCTGTTTAGGTCTCTGTGTTTCTATTCCTCTTGCTCTAGCTCTGTGACTCTGTCTCCATCTTTCTTTGATCTTTCTTCTCTGCCCATGCTATCAAATGGGCATGCATATGCTCTCTCTATAGTCTATACTCGATCGTTCTCTTTCTCTCCGCCCTCCGTTCTATTGCCCTAGTTTTTTTTTTTTTCCTTACTTAATTGTAATTTTAGATAGATTAAGTTTAATTTGCTGAGAATTTTTTTTTCTATGTGAATTTGCTGATAAATTAATGATTAACTATAAAAAAAAATGTTTTTTTGACATCAAAAAAAGAAAAAATTTCAATGCCACATCAATAAATTTGGTCTACAATTAGATAAGGGTTAGAGTAGATGACAAAAATTGTAACTTTTTGGTAAATATAATGATAAATGAAAATAAAGAGACTTTAAATACCATAGCAAAAAAAAAAAATGAGGAATTAAATTGTTCATTTAGATAAAATTACAATTAAACTTAAATATTATATAAATTATATTTTTTTCACAAACAAAGATAAGCCCCTAAAAAAAATTAAGTGAGTTTAGTCAAATAATAAAATAAAAATTTGATTAAGACCAAATAATAAGAAAATACTTTTAAAAAAATACTAGTATGTTATAATATATTATTTATTTATTTTAAATATCTTAGAAGAAATGAGATGGGAAGCTAAAGAGCTCCATCTCAATTGTCTATTTAAAATGATCTCTACTATTTATTAAGGAGAATAGTTACTATAAATAAGCTCCGTTTAAGTAACTAATTTATTTAAGCGTTTATATAAAAAAGTTTTATGTGAAAAAATTTTATACCATAAACTTATTTTAAATTAAGTTATTTTGTGTTTAGATATATACTTAAATAAAAATATAAGTACTTCTATTGTTAAAATTACTAAAAGGACATTTTACAAGCACTCATGAAGAAATGACCGATTACAAGCACTCATGAATATCTCTTCCATAAATTGCAATTTCACATCAAATTCTCTAAAATGTATGGAAATGTTTGTTGAATATAGAATCAAATTAAAATAGGTATTAATTAATATGCAATTTATTTCACAAAAGTATAATCATTTTTTTTTTTAATGAACTAGGCAGAGACCAACAAGAACAAAAACAGAGATTAGACAAGGCAAAGAGACACTGCAGCGTCACCAACAACGAGGAGGTGGAGATCCGGCGGAGGAGAGTTCAGAATGCTATGAGAAAGCCTTCCTTTCACCGCGCGAAAGATTTCATGTCTCTTTCACTGCGCTACTTTGGACCCTCTCGAGCCAAAACAAAAGGCGGCCTACCCACTTTCCTTTCGGTCAGCTGCCCCTCAACTGCTTCAAGGGACTTTCTCTCCAAAGTAGAGTCACAAAGAAAGCAAAAGAAAGAAAGTCCATCTCCCAGATTTCTCCTCACGCTTTTTCATTAGGGTAGCGGCAACCCATTTTTGCGGCCGAATTCTTCGTCTGTAAAGTAGCTGTAGAATTCTTGATAGAATTCAGAACTGCTATGGTTTTGCCCCCTACTCAATTCCTAAAACAGGAATTGGGGGGCAGACTTCAGAGGGAGCTTGCAACCGAGATTAGCAAGCCAATCACCACATTGGTAAGCCAATTATTGTTTTATTTAAAAAGAAATGCTGAATTAGACAGCGCTGTTGTGAGGTGACCATCGTCTTCCTCAGCTGCACTCAAATGAAACCTTTCTATATGTTGACGACTGCAGAACTTCATCTTTGCTTGACACGGTAGTGCGACTAGTTGTAGCAATAAACTTTTGTCTCTTAAGGTACAAGTCGCACTTGCTAGTTGAGAAGATAAGTTGAATGAGGCACAGAGCATAAGAGTTCACTGGAACAGACAACATAATGCTGTACTAGAAGACTAGGCAGCTTGCTTAAGGTTGTCGTGTTCCAGAAATATGGAAGAGATGACCGATTGTGATGGGGGAATTTTGATTGTTAATTGGGGACATTATTGATAAAAAATATTAGAATACAACTTGCCGGTGATTCAAGTCTTAGCTTTTGCAAGAGACTTTTTTAAGAAGCCTAAAAATATTACTTCACATAAGTTAAAAATAATTTTTTAGAGTTAATAAACTATTTATATAAGCTTATTTAAACACTATTTTACTTATATATAAGCACTTATAATAGAAAAAAAACTTCAATAAGTCATAAACTATACTATCCAAACAGGACCTAAATAAGACTTGTTTATTTGGCAAAACTAACTTAAAAACTAAGGGTATGTTTGCTACACTCGTTTTTAGTTATTTTCATTGAAAACCGAAAATAAGGCTGGAAACATGTTTAGTTTGAGAAAATGAAAATACTCTCAATAAAACATTTTAAGAAATGGGTTTGACGTTTTCAGCATTTTCAACAAGTAACGGTGACACTTTTACAAGCCTTATAAACTTTTTTTCCTAAAGAAACAAAAAAAGTAAATTTACATTTGTCTCTTGGAAAGTTTCAAGTTTTAATAAAATAATTTTAAAAAAATTAATAATTATAAAATAATTTTTAAAAGATTAAACATTTATAACAAAATAATTTAACTTTAATTAGATCGATTAACATGTGATAAAATTAATGATGTGTCACTGTTAATTACTTATATGACACGTTAAAAGACTTAAGTGATAGTTTTAGTGACCGCCCTACAGATGAGATAAATAATAAATTTAATAAAATCAAAGGAAAAAAAAAAAAAGAAGGCAAAAACAAGAAACGCTTTGCAAGGAATGAGAACTTCTTCACGTCTTCATCTTCACTGCCTCTCTCTTCTCCCCTCCCATCATCAGCCATCCTCGATGCTGCCGAGATCCTCTCCAGCACTGACTTCGAAACCATGGCTCTGAATCTTGAGCTCGCTTCCCAGACCCTAAACCCAGAAACTCGTTCTCTCACCATCTTCGCTGTCTCTGAGACCTTCCAGCAAATGGGTCAGCTCCCACTCTCTCTCCTCCAATACCATCTCCTCCCTCACTTACCTCTTATGCAAGGCAAGGACCGTGGAAGTTAGATTTTCTTTCTCTAATTTATATCAAATGCTGACTTTGGTGTTTTTTTTTTCGCTTTTTTCCATTGCCAACTTAGCAGTTACTTTTGTGTTTACATCTTTAAGGTTTTCGGTCGTTATTTCTTTTAGTGCTAATCTTTATTGATATTTGTATTGAAGATACAAATTTGTCAAAGCTGGAGCAGGGAGGAGCCTCACAGTGGTTGTTACAGAGGATGGACACTCCCTTGCCTTTGGTTGGAATAAACATGGACAATTAGGTTTAAGTTCTGTAAGACATGGTAAGTTCAGTTGTTAAGAGTGTTCTATAAAATTTATGATGCGTAAGGAAAATTAGGTGCAGTTATTGTTTGCTTGGATTGTCAATGACATACATGCCTTTCTTAGTTAGAGTGTGCTTTGTAAAAGGCGTGTGCACTAGCATACGATGCTTCCTTTCCCTACCTGCTAATTTTAACTCTTAGTTTATCTGACTGTATTTTGATGTGGTTATTGATAAGTTTACGATTCTTGATGAATGAATTATCTTTTAAACCGCATGAAATTATTTGATCTTCCATAAATTTTTAATCTTTCATGAAGGGTTTTTTTCTTCAAACTTTCCTACCAAAAAGTTGTCTTGGTTGCGAATCAGTAACCTGCTTTTGCTGAATATCTGTCATGTCCAATTCAGAAATCACATTAAAGCTATGTGCAGTTATTGTTTGCTTTTATTGCCAATGTGATCCATGCCTTTCTTATTGCTTTATACATACAAGGCATGTGTGGTAGCATCCTATGCTTCCCTTCCCTTCCTGTTCATGTTTATACTAATTGGAACTCTTAATTTATCCAACTATATTTTGATGTGGTTATTGCTGGAGAAGTTTAGTATTCTTGATCATTAAATTATGATTTTAGTCTGCAAGAAATTATTTGATCTTTCATATATATTTTTTTTTAATCTTTCATGAAGATTTGTTCTTCAACCTTTCGTACCAAAAAGTTGTCTTGGTTGCAGACCATTAACTTGCTTTTGCTGAATAACTGTCGTGCAATTCAGAAATCACGTTCTCTGGATTATTCGAAGAGGTGAAATGAGCTCACTATAGCTATTGGATCAAGCATAAATATCCTTGATTATAACACAATATAGAAGGTCATGTGATAATTTTAGAAAGTCACGTGACCCATTGTTTTAATCAAGACCATCTCTGGTCCATTCACTGGCAGTGGTGAGCTCCTCTTGCTATCATATTGGTGCTGTTGTGATAGAATCTCAGTCCCTAGTTGTGTGTAAATAAGACAATGATTGCAGCTATTCATCTCTTTTTTTGTTGGGGCAAGAGGGGGAGGGGGGGAACTGGTACTGATTAGGAGGTAAAAAAGTTTGAATTTTTGCTTTTTGGAGGAAAAAATGATCAATTTAAAGATATTATTCATCCGCTTTTATTATGATTGTGAATATGTGATCACACCATGTCTTAAGGAATGACCTTTTGATGTGCTTCCTTGCTTTGTTTTATGCAAAAATGGAGTCATCTCCTGTTCGCTGTCTTGTTTCTGAAGTAAAAAATACTGCTTGTGGCGGTGACTTCACTGTGTAGTTATCGAAGGAGNTGTTTTAATCAAGGCCATCTCTGGTCCATTCACTGGCAGTGGTGAGCTCCTCTTGCTATCATATTGGTGCTGTTGTGATAGAATCTCAGTCCCTAGTTGTGTGTAAATAAGACAATGATTGCAGCTATTCATCTCTTTTTTTGTTGGGGCAAGAGGGGGAAGGGGGGAACTGGTACTGATTAGGACGTAAAAAAGTTTGAATTTTTGCTTTTTGGAGGAAAAAATGATCAATTTAAAGATATTATTCATCCGCTTTCATTATGATTGTGAATATGTGATCACACCATGTCTTAAGGAATGACCTTTTGATGTGCTTCCTTGCTTTGTTTTATGCAAAAATGGAGTCATCTCCTGTTCGCTGTCTTGTTTCTGAAGTAAAAAATACTGCTTGTGGCGGTGACTTCACTGTGTAGTTATCGAAGGAGCTTCTATACTGTATGGTTTGTGAATAAAATTTGCATTCAGTTTTGATCCACCGTGGCAGAAATGTATTACAGTGATTGGCTTGTGGTTCATGGCCTCCGAGAGATGCTTTCGGGCTCAAAGAGAAGTGTTCAAGCTGCAGAAGCAGAACATTCGAGTGAGACCCAGATGGGAAACGAGCAAGATAAGGAACATTCATTGTCTTATGGCGAGAAGGAGCTTTCAGGCTCAAAGGGAAGAGTTCAAGATGCAGCAGCAGGAATTTCGAGTCAGACCCAGATGGGAGAAGAGCAAGTCAGAAACAAATTAGGGATTTGGGCAGAGGCAGTCGAAGATGCGAAGAAGTTTCTGCCTTTTTTTCTTTCTTTGATTTTGTTATATTTGTCTGCCTCATATGTTACTGTGGCTATTAAAAATGCTACTTAAATTTTTAACGTGTCACATAAATGGTAAATAGTGACACATTATTAATTTTGTCACTTAATAATAGTGAATTATTTTGTTATGAATGTCTCATCTTTTAAAGATTATTTTGTAATTATTAATCTTTTAAAGACTATTTTATTAAAATTCAAATCTTTTGAGAATGTAAATGTAAGTTTATTCAAAACAAAAATATTCTTATCGCCCACTTCTATTGTCGATTCAGTCTCCACTTACTTTGGTAGCACTTGCTAGAAAGTATGGATTTCTAACACTTGCTATAAAAGTAACATTAATTTTATTTCTATCACACCAAAATTAAAAAGAAAGAAATAAAAATAAAAGTGTTATCACTAATTTTATTTCTAAATCTTTAATTTTAAAAAAAAAATTACTGAGGAATGTTAGAAAAACTAGGATTTACAAAAGATGTATATAGAATTGAGACTGGCATATATTCACAAGTTATATCTATACTTATTTTTTTAGATGTTTATCTCTATAGTTTAAAAAGATGATAATTTCCCCGTTTATATACCAAAAAAAAAAAGATAATAATTTACCTTTAAAAAAAAAAAAAGTNATATTAATCAAAAGTTGTTTTGTCAAAGGAATTTTTTTTTTTTGGTATGACTCTCTATGCCCTTTTGATTGTATTCCTTTCTTTTTTTCTGAAGTTATCCAACATAAATTTATAACTTTTGTCGTCAAAAATTACTAAACCAAAATACGTAGCATTCTCAATTAAACAAAAGGATTTTTTTTGTTTTTGTTTTTGTTTTGCGTGTCTTTAAAACAATGAAGAAACAAATTAATTCAAACAAATTATTACCGATATGTAATTTTAGTTCTGTATTATATCTTTAATAATTAATACTTTTATTTATTGGAGATTGCATGATAATAGGTAGTCTATCTCTTCCCTAAATTTCATCTTACTGAATTTCAATAGAATTTGAATATAAAACCTTTAAAGTGTTCAAATATTAAGGTGTTCCTTAAAAATAATAATCAATACATACACTATATAAAAGTAAACTTGAATATTTTCAACCAGATCCGATCCTACTTGGTCTATTTAATGGAATTGTTGATTTTCTAAACCAAACAGTCAGAACAGAGAGAAGGCCAACCAAAGAGAAATTAGAGAGTAAAATGGCTCATTCTTTTGTTGGACCTTCCTATATCTCTTCCTTTTGCTTGTATTGCTTTAATTTCTTTGCTCTCTCTTCCTAGTCAATGAAAACCGTAGAAGTGGAGGACATTTACAGAAACCCTTTCTTCGGTTTAGCTGTTCTAAACTCCAAGCCCAGGTGGAGGTGAAGATCTTAATCTTGGCCAATTTACCATTTCACTTAATTAGCTCATGCCAATGCTTCCCACACTTTCAACCTGATCTGATCACTCAAACAGATTAATGACCCTCAGTTGAAACAACATTCCACATCATGTTACTAAGATGTTTGGGTAACATTGAGCAGGCTAAACAGTTCTTGAGCTCTGGCCATTACAACGGCCTGAGCACTGTTGCATGCATCCGTTGTCATGAATGACGTTGATGATTGCGACTCTGAGCCACCATCTGATCCATCCTCAGCCCCAAGGAATTATAGGATATTAGTAAAATCTATGGTTATGACGTTCTAGCTAATTTTCTAGCCCAGAAATTCAGAATTAGAGTCAGATCATAATAAGTATATAGATCAGTTGAAGTATTTTCAAATGCGTGCTGCTATATATTTGCAAGAAAAAATTGAATAAAAAATATTTTCGGGAATAAACGAGACATTGGCTTGTATAATTTGCAACATTTCACTTGTATTGAAAAAAAAAACTAATTGATCTAATAAAACTCAAATTTAATCACTTTCAACTTTAACGCCTAGTGTGACATTAAAGATATAAATAGCACTACTCATTCTCCACTTAAATCTATATACGTGAATAGCTAAACTATTTCTCAGGGTCTTATATATATATATATATATATTATGATAGGATATTTTGTATGCACAACCACACAGTTGATATGTAGATTTATCGAAAATTTAATACCAATCGTTTAAGTTGTTGGTTGCTTTTAAACCAAATTTCAAATGAAAAGAAATATACTCTTTGAACGAAATGACGATTTTATCATCTTATTCTTAGGCAGGCTCTATTCTTTAGGTGATAAATAGGTAGATAACTATAGAAGATTGCATAACAATTTAGTTATTCTTTTACATAAATTTAGAAATTCTTTTGGAGGTTCTGAAGACTCGGATTCAAACTTGTAAATTATACGTTAATTTTAGTCATATTGACTAAGCAAAGGAGATATTTTTAACTAGTCTCTTTAAAAAAGGAAAAAAAGAAAACAAATTCTTGCTATTAAGTAAATTTCAGATTTCCGTTATCTTCAACAACTGATATATAAAGATGACAATCAATCAGTGTATCAAAGTTACCTTCCTTGTGATTCCACATCAAGCAGTACTCAAGAGTAAAATGGGTCATTCCTTTGTTAGATATTCCTATATCTCTTTGCTTTTGCTGGGTTTTTTTTCTTGTGCTCTCTCCAATTTATTGCAAAATGTGAAAGTGGAGGACATTTGCTCAAAACACAGAAACCGTTCCTTCTGTTTAGCTGTTCTAAACTCCGAGACTGGTACTGGTTCAGTTTCAGATCTTCTCGGTCTTGGCCAATTTGCCGTTAACTTGGCTCAAGCCAATGCTACTAACACTATAAGCCTTATCCAATCACTTATCAAAGAGACTAGTGACCCAAAGTTACACAAACATTACACATCATGTTCTGAAAATTACGACGACGCTTTGGAAGACCTTGAGCAGGCTAAACAGCACTTGATCTCTGGAGATTACAATGGCGCCAACATTGCTGCATCAGCTGTCATGACAAACATTGATGATTGTGAGTCATCATCTGATCAATCGTCACTAACAAAGAATAGTAAGGAATTGGAGAATATTTGTGTCATCATTATGATTATAGCTAATCTTCTAGCACGGCATTAATTTCTTTCTCTATGGGTTTGTTTGGGAGTTTGAAGTGAGGGGAAAGAAAATGAGAGGAGAGAAAAGAGAGGGAAAAGAAAGGAAGGGAAATGGAGGGGTTTTTCTCTCCTTTGTTTAAATGATTAAAATGAGTAAAATGAGAGGAAAAATCTTGTTGTAAAATATTTTTATTAATTTATTATTTATTATTAAAATAGACATATTTAATAAAATTAATAGACATATTTAAAAAAAAAAAATAAAGGAGTATAATAGTTATTTTAACATATTTCTTCTCTAAATCTCCAAATTTGGAGGAACACAAGAATATATCAAAACAATAGTGTGAGGGTTGCATCTTATCCACTAGTCTCCTCTTATTTTTTAAAATAAATCTTTCAAATAAAGGAAAAAAGAGTTTTATTCTTCTCTTTTCATTTTCTTTCTCCTCCAAAATAACTCCCAAACCCTATAGCTTCTGCCACTAGTAATGTTTGACTACTTATTGAAATGAAATTATTACGCAGTAACTAACTTAAATTAGTTAGTACTTAACTTCAGTTAGTAAACTTACCAGCCTTGGTTAACTAAACTCAGTTAGTTAGAATGAGTTAGTTAGAGTGACGGTTATTATATTCTCTGTATATAAACACATGGTTTACATCAGTAAGATAATGAGAAAGTTTATTCTTTTCAGTTCACTCTTCTGCTATACTTGCATTTACGTTTCTACTCTTAATTTCAATATGGTATCAGAGCATTCTGCTCTTCCGTTCTAGCGTTCAGTTTTTTTTCTTCTTGAGCTTTAATGGCGAATTCCGCCATTGATGATAATTCAAGTCCTTTCTTTCTTCATCCTTTGGATTCTCCGGGGATCAATCTGGTGTCACAAGTACTCACCGGAGAGAACTATAACTCATGGCGTCGAGCCATGCGCATGGCATTGATGGCCAAGAATAAGCTTGCCTTTGTCGATGGGTCAATTCAGGTCCCTGATGCAAGCGATCCTCCATTGTTCTTAGCTTGGCAGCGGAACAATAACATCGTTGCTTCATGGCTGCTCAATTCGGTGTCAAAAGAAATAACTGCTAGCGTTATATACTCTGCAACTGCTGCTGATATTTGGAAAGATCTCCAAGAACGATACCAACAGCAGAATGGTCCACGGATTTTTCAACTCAAAAAGGAATTAGTGAATCTTTCACAAGGTTCAATGACGGTGGGGCAGTATTTCACCAAGCTGAAAGGTATTTGGGAAGAGCTTGGTGAGTATCGCCCAGTTTGCAATTGTAATTGTGGAGGAGCAAGATCAATTGTTGATCACCTACTCCAAGAGTATGTGCTATGTTTCTTGATGGGGCTTAATGACTCTTACTCTCATGTAAGGGGTCAAATACTACTGATGGATCCTCTGCCTCCAATTAATCGTGTTTTCTCTTTAGTCACTCAAGAAGAAAAACAAAGAGAATTGGGCTCATCTGCTACTCAGAATGTTGCAGAAATGGCATATGCTTTGTCTCAGGCAGGTCATAAGTCCAATCATGAGGGGAGACCTAGGTATGTCAAGAAAGATAGACCGATGTGTGCTCATTGTGGCCTACTTGGACACACTAGAGATAAATGCTATAAGCTACACGGTTACCCTCCTGGCTACAAGAAAAACAAGAATGCACATACTGACAATGTCAACCAAGTTGGAGATTCCACCTTTCTTGATGCAGAACAGTCCCAAGAGAAATTTCAAATGACTGCGCAGCAGTACCATCAGCTGATGCAATTGCTTCAAACTCAAACAAATCACCTTCCAGTGGACAATGCAAATCCCAATGTGAATGGTATGATTTTCTCTGCTAGTAGTCTTCATTTTCAGAATAATCCAAATTCTTGGATCATAGATTCAGGAGCTACTTCTCACATTGCATGTTCCCTCAAATCGTTTGCTTCTTATACACACCTAAACAATCATTATGTCATCTTGCCAAATAAAACGAAAGTGTCAGTTTCTGCTCGTGGCACAGTTATCTTGGCTCCTAACTTCATCTTGACTGATGTATTGTTCATACCTGAATTTCATGTGAATCTTATCTCAGTTGGTGCATTGCTACATCATTCTCCTTATCTAATAACCTTTCACACTAATTCTTTCATCATCCAGGACATCAACCAGTCGAGGATGATTGGCAAGGGTGAGCTGTGTAAAGGTCTATACCTATTTCACTCAAAAGGAAATGATGCACAAACAGCATCTGACACTTCAAGATTCACTTCACACACATCTTTTGTAACCAATTCTAATTCTGTCATGCATTCATCAAATGTAAATTCAGTTTCAGATTTCTCCAGTCATGCCCATTTATGGCATGCTAGGCTAGGCCACTTGTCAGACAAAGTCTTGAAAATTCTCAGTAATAAAATTCCTTTTTCTTACTCAGCAAATTATAGTTCTCACACTTGCTCTATCTGTCCTTTATCCAAGTTTCGTAGACTGTCTTTTACTTCACATAATAATCTGTCCAAATCACCCTTTGATATTGTCCATTGTGATATATGGGGTCCTTTTCACCATGACACACACAATGGCAAGAGATATTTCCTCACATTGGTTGATGACTGCACACGTTTCACTTGGGTGTATTTGCTTAGAACTAAAGCAGAAGCAAGTGGGTTAATTGTGCATTACTTCAAATTTATCAAGACTCAGTTTGGCAGCACCATTAAACAATTCAGATCAGATAATGCTAAAGAGTTGCAGCTCACTGACTTCCTGCAAACTCAAGGCACAGTCCACCAGTTCTCGTGCCCTTATAGGCCTGAACAAAATTCAGTAGTGGAGAGGAAACACCAGCACTTACTTAATGTGGCTCGAGCATTGTTTTTCCAGTCCAAGGTACCACTCCAATTCTGGGGAGAATGCTTACATACAGCAGTATTTCTGATCAATCGAACTCCCTCTCCATTCCTGCAGAACCAATCTCCATATGAGCTCTTATATCACAAGGAGCCACCATACACAGCCTTCAAAATTTTTGGATGCATGTGTTTCGCATCAACCCCACTTCCAGAAAGACACAAATTCACCCCTCATGCCATACCTGCTGTCTTCATGGGGTATCCTCTTGGCTATAAGGGATACAAACTGTATAACCTTCAAACCAACAAATTCTTCATCTCTAGGGATGTTCTCTTCCATGAACATTTATTTCCTTTTCACACCTTAAATACCACAGCCCCCATAGATATGTTCTCTGACACAGTTCTTCCTCAAGTTCATCAATCCCTTGCATCTGAACCAGTTTTGGACCCAACACATACACCTCCTGCTTCCCTAGTTACAGACACAGCCCCTAGAGACCCCACAGCCATCGTTAATCCTCCTACTGATCCACCTCTAAGAAGAACTGCAAGAACCATCAGACCCCCCCACCTATCTTCAAAACTATATTTGTACCCTCACAGATTCCCAAGCTCCCTATCCCATTCAAAACACTGTCTCTTATCATCGCCTATCCTCCAATTACAAAGACTTCATTATGCAAGTTTCTTCTGTTTATGAACCTCAATATTACCACCAAGCAGTCAAATTTCCTGAGTGGAGACAGGCAATGGCTGAGGAAATTCATGCTCTCGAGGCCAACAACACCTGGCATATTGTCCCACTTCCCCAAGGTAAACAACCAATAGGCTGCAGGTGGCTCTACAAAGTCAAGTATAAAGTAGATGGCAGCTTGGATAGATATAAAGCCCGCCTAGTGGCAAAAGGCTACACCCAACAAGCTGGCATTGACTTTCTTGATACTTTCTCTCCAGTGGCTAAAATCACCACAGTCAGACTTCTTCTTTCTCTTGCTACAATCAAAAACTGGTCCCTCTGTCAGTTAGACATCAACAATG
This sequence comes from Cercis canadensis, assembly GCA_003255065.1. NCBI lineage: Eukaryota > Viridiplantae > Streptophyta > Magnoliopsida > Fabales > Fabaceae > Cercis > Cercis canadensis. Next base: position 475,520 of record QAOA01000060.1, read on the forward strand.
CTTTTCTGAATGGGGATTTATTTGAGGAAGTCTACATGCACTTACCTCTCGGTTACAAGGTTCAGGGGGAGAATATGGTTTGCAAGTTACAAAAGTCTCTATATGGGTTGAGACAAGCCTCTAGACAATGGTTTTTCAAGTTTTCCAGCTCCTTACTACAGCATGGTTTTCGTCAGTCTCACAGTGATTGTTCATTATTTACTTCTGGTCATGGGAATTCTTTGGTCATCTTACTAGTCTATGTTGATGACATTATTCTTGCAGGCCCAGATCCTAAAGCCATTCATCGCACCCAACTGTTGCTGCAACAGATGTTCAAATTGAAAGTCATTGGTGATCTTCACTATTTTCTTGGACTTGAAATTGCCAGATCAACAAAAGGTATCCATCTCTCTCAACGAAAATATGCCCTTCAATTGCTTGAGGATACTGGCCTCTCTGGCTCAAAACCTTCCACAGTTCCTATGGATCCAGGCATCTCACTCACTACCCATGAAGGGAAACTGCTGCCTGATGCATCCATGTATCGTAGGCTCATTGGTAGGCTTATGTACCTGACTATATCAAGGCCTGATATTACCTATGCTGTCAATAAACTCAGTCAGTTCATGTCAGCTCCTCGCACACCTCACTTGCAGGCTGCATATCATCTTATTCAGTACCTTAAAAAGGCACCAGGACAAGGCTTATTTTTCTCATCTCAGTCTTCTCCTGCAGTCACTGCCTTTGCTGATGCTGACTGGGGAAGTTGCCTGGTCACACGACGTTCTACCACTGGCTACTGTATTTTTCTAGGCAACTCCCTCATCTCTTGGAAATCTAAGAGACAACCTACAGTGTCCAAATCCTCTGCAAAAGCAGAATATAGATCCTTAGCATCTGTCGTCTCTGAGCTCCTTTGGCTGAAGCAATTGTGCAAGTTTTTTGAACTCTCACTCTCCTCTGTGATGGTTTTTTGTGACAACCAATCTGCAATCCATTTAGCCTCTAATCCTACCTCTCATAAACGGTCTAAGCATATCGACATAGACTGTCATTTCATCCGCGAGCATGTCCTTTCGGGCTTCATCAAGCTAGTCCATGTCTCCTCACAACATCAACTAGCTGATATCTTAACAAAACCACTTCCTGCTACCCAGTTCAACACTCTCATTTCCAAGTTGGGTATCCTAGATATTTACTTCCCACCTTGAGGGGGAGTATTACGCAGTAACTAACTTAAATTAGTTAGTACTTAACTTCAGTTAGTAAACTTACCAACCTTGGTTAACTAAACTCAGTTAGTTAGAATGAGTTAGTTAGAGTGACGGTTATTATATTCTCTGTATATAAACACATGGTTTACATCAGTAAGATAATGAGAAAGTTTATTCTTTTCAGTTCACTCTTCTGCTATACTTGCATTTACGTTTCTACTCTTAAGTTCAATAGAAATGGGTAATATATTATTGATATTTTTTTTGGTGAGATAGTGTACTTATATGTATTTATATCATTATTGGTAGAGCATACACTAAGTGGAGTAAATTTATTTATTTTTCATTATTGTCACAAAGAAGCGTAATGTGCGACATAGTAATATACACATGTTCCGTTAGAGCAAGAACACAATAAGTAAATATTGGTAAAAAAGTGTCATTTTTTATTAAACCATGGTATATTTTTTTTTGGGTATAGCTATTTAAAAAAAGAGAAAATACGTAACGCTAAAAAGTGAGGCAAGTCAAAGAAACATGTCAAGAGATTTTTTTAATAAAAAAAAAGATAAATCAAAATTAGTAGGTTTACGAGTTTGAACCTGAGACCTAAAGAACTTCCCGCTTAAGTTATGGATAAATACAGGACTAGCTAAAGTATATATATGTATATAGAGTGTAGGAATTCCTGTCTTATTAATTTGCGATTCTTAGAGTATGTTTAGATTAGTTGCAAAAAACAGAACATGTCGTTTCAAGGCTAAGGCTAAAAGTCACCCAATACGTTTTTTTAGAGCTAATCTAATAAACTTGACTAAGCAAAGAAAGAAAAACAAATTAAACTATTTTTGTAAATATCAGATCTATGCAACTAATCTTCAATAATTTACATTTTTACTCATCTGTTTTCCTGGATTGGTCTATAAAATGGAATGTTTGAATTAAGCTTGTAACTCCAAAGCAAATAAAAATTAGAAGAATACGATGGCTGTTTCCTTTGGTAGACCTTCCTATATCTCTTTTGCTTTTGCTGTGCTGGTTTTTCTTTCTTTTGCTGTCTCCTCCTCAAATATTACATGAGCTGCTAGAAAGCAAGTAATGGAGGGTTTGAGGCATGCTAATTAAAGACATTTAAATATTTTTTGTTGGGCTAACAACGTAAGCTTATACAGTCTAATATATCTTAGTTATATTTTGGTTCTTGATTAGTCTTATATATATAGACTCAAACTTTTTTATATTTATCTAATGTAGGATTTCGCTCCCTTATCTATTTTTACAAACTTTTTAAAATGAGCTTAGCTCGTTACAATCCTAACAGTTTCAACCTAATCAAACCACTCACCCAAAAAGCCGCATTATTATAGAACGCTTTGGAATTGCTTGCCCAGAATAAAGCATTTGTGTCTACTTGAGATTACTCAGGTATAAGCGGTAGATTCGTTACACTCAACCCACAACCCACGATCGATGATCTCACCTGCACTCACGTATACCCACAAATCTCAAACAAAAATAAGGAATTGTGGGTTCTCACGGATATACAAAGTATTGTGTTTTACCCAAATAAATAAATAGCTTGTGTCTTTGGTAAATGTTCGACTAATTATTCAGAACAATATGTATATGGGTCTTATGATTGTATTGAAATATTAAATTAAATAATTATTTAAAATAACTACATCCTATTTTCTCTCATCCCCTTTCTTTTTGCCTCTTCCTCTATGGCTCTTTCCACTTATGATTACATATTCCATTCCACCCCCCCCCCCCCCCCCCCCCCCCCCCCCCCCCAAAAAANGTGTATATATGGCTAATTAGTAAAAATTAAATTGTAAGTCATTAAGCAGGATTTAGTGGTGAGAGATTTAGTAGCTTGTAAGACGTCAAGGGTTTAAACTTCTGTGTAATCATATAAAAAAAAATTCAAAAAAAAGTTAAATTTCATATAAAAAAAAAACTCCCACAGAATGAATGCAGTATATCAAGAAAGAAGCGTGAAGGTAGAGGAATGGGAAAGAATTATGACATAACAAAGTATGTTATAATGTAATCTGTTTGATAAAATTTGAAAAATGCCTTTAATTCAATATGTTAATAATTTGGAGAAAAAACACAAAGAAAAAAATAATTGGGAGAAAAATATGTAGCACTTTGTATAGATATTTAAGCAGTGATAATTTTTCAAATAGCTAGCCATGGTTATAGGTAAAATATATACTTGTGGAGCCGCCTATAGAAAGGTTTTAGCGATTGATTAAGTAAAAGAAAACCTTCTATTAATTTATCATTAATATTAAATTTTTTGTGTATCGATATTTTTCTTAATTATTTTATCTTAAATTATTAAATGTAATTTAGTGATAAAATTTTTAAATAGTTTATTGTAAAAGGTTTGGATTCACACTTCCCTTGATCATATAAGTCCAAAAAATATTCTGATGTTGTCTACAACAACCTAATAATTAATTAATTTAGCATGGTTTTTATTGACTAAGTCCATGATATTCTTTTCTAAAGTTAATATATTAGTTGCAATATTTTGAAAAGAAAAAGAAAAGGAATTATAATCAGCAAAGTACGCAATCAGACAATCACCAAAAAAAATTCCAACTCATGATCTCCGCTCAATAAAATAATATAAATTGTTATTTTCATAGCCACTATAACTAATGCCATAGTGTATTTATTGAAATAATATTATATAGACAAAATAATTTTTAACCTAATAAATAGTGGTATCATTTAATTATTTAAAGGGCCAGATTTTTCTCATTATGACCAAAATTTTCAAGGTGATGATCTCTTTCTCGCTACAGCCATAATGCTGCACAACAGCCTAACAATTTGGAGTTTATTGCTTACTGCGGTGTCCTGGGCAATCACCATATGGCTGATGGAGGTGAAACTTTAGTGGAGAGCAGGCTGAGCAGTTGTAATGATCTTTGGGGTTGAAAAGAGCGGATGAATAGAGAGAAGATGAGAACTTATGCTATGTAGTAACGAATGGTTAATACTTAAATGACATAAAAAAATTTTAAAAAAAAAATCATGAAAGATCTATTCCAAGGGATAGAAAAGAAATCAAGGATGTCAAATCAATTTGATAATAATTAAGAAATATACATTTGTCATTTAAGGATGAGATTGGAGATAATTTTGAAAATAAATGGGGCTAAAATTAAGAAAGAAAATTATAATTAGTTAATTTTAACTTTTTTTCTATATTGAATAAAGGTAATTTAATAAATATTAAATAAGTTGTGATATTAATAAAATAGGCTGTGGAAATAGCTAGCCCTAACCATAGTATTACTCTTTAAAATTATGAAAACTCAGCCGGCATCCTCTTTTTCTTATCACCGTGGCCTAACATTACTACAACTAAAACAATTAAAAACTGCTATCAATGGACAGATTTAATGTATGCTAACAAATAGCAAGTAACCTTGATCTCAGTAGGTACTAAAACATTCTCTGATTAATAACCACTAATCATAGACACAAAATATTGATCAATCAAACTAACCAATATTCTATGCTAGAAAGTTAGATACAAACATAACGATGATACTCAAATCCTCCAAATTCTTGTTGTTGTTGGGAAGTGGAGATGGATCTGGTGGTGGGTTTGAGTCACAGACCTCAACATCTTTCTTGACAGCTGCTGCAGCAGTATTCATACCGTTGTAGTCTCCAGAGATCAAGGACTGCTTAGCCTGATTAAGGTCAAACAAGGCATCATTATAGTGCTCAGAACATGTTACATAATGTTGTCTTAACTGAGCCTCACTAGTTTTATTGATGAGCGAGTGGATTAGGGTTAGAGTATCAAAAGCGTTGGTGTGAGCCAATAGAATGATGCTCTGCCCTACGCTAGCAAGATCTACATCTGCTGCTCCACCTGTCATGGAGTTCAGAACAGCTCCACAGAAGGAAGGGTTTCTGTGTTTTGAGCAAATGTCATCTACTTCCACAGTTTTCATTGAAAAGGAGGAGAGAGCAAAAGAAAAAAGAAAGAACAGCAAAAGGGAAGAGACAAAAGAAGGTCTAACGAAGGAATTAGCCATAGTATTTCTTCTACTTCTCTTTGCTTGCACCTTTTTCTATTCTGACTGCTTCGGAAGTGTTTGGAATTACAAGCAAAGGTACCATTTTATACCAGACCAATTAGGAGAAGGATCTAGGTTGGCAGACACCAGACGTGGACTTTAGGGTTTTGAATAATTTGTAAAATGCCTTTTATGTTTAGGATTTTGATCCTCTAAAAGTGTACGACACACTTTAAAGAAGTAAATCTTAAAAAAAAAAAAAACCATTAACAAAAAAAAAAAAATAACAGTTGAAAATTGAAAGAGGACAAACACCTAGATGATAGTAAATAGATTTTTGACAATCAACTCCTTAATTGTCTCATAAGTAGCTGTCAAGTGTAAATTACTATACCCTTTACTTTAGGATCAAAGATAAAAACGCTCTATCCTTATGCACCAAAAAGAAAAGGAAAAGCATGAATCTGGTTTTATTAGGGAAGATTTTTTTTTTTTTTTAACTTTTTTCCCGATTGGAATTTTAATGAAGGATGATTGTACATGAGATTTACAAATAATAATAATAATCAATTGATTCTGAAAAAAATCCTACTTTCCTAATAATTGAATTCCTTCCCCTTACGAATTTCATTAATTTATATTTTTCCTTGCTTTTTATTTCCTTAAGTATCTAGTAATATAAATTAACTCACCCGTTTAGTTTATTTTATATCAATATTAAAATTAATTTGAATCTAATAAAGATGTACATATTTTTATATACAAGTAGATGACTCTTATTCAGCCATGATACACGTTTATGGAAAATAATCAAGGGAAATAAATAAGCCTATTGTCTAGCCTAAATGATAACTGTCTAGAATTAATCATAGTTAATGTAGAGATATGGACAAGGTAAATATCTTTCCATTTATGCCTAAAATCATGCCTTATGTTGATAATGTGGAATCTGATTTCTTGATAGTAGCAATGGAATCCTAATTCAATTTAATTTTTATTAATTTATGTAAATGATTTCTTTTTGTTTTTCCTAATGTACTACTATCCCTGGATTGGGGACTGCGCAGAACATTTTTTAAAAAAAAAAATTAAATTAAGTAAATAACCCCAAACAAATTAAGGATAATGTTAAGAGTTCGAACACTGCTGAAAGTATTAGTGGTCAAGGCACCGAAACACTAAAGTGTGAGAAGCCAAAAAAAAAAAAATAATAACAATAATATCTTAGCAATTAAAACCAGATTCTGCTTTTCCTAGTAGAGCTATATATAAAACGCGCACTCTTGCTAATCTCCCAACCGAATAGAGAGAAAGGCCAAGCGAAGAGAGCAAGAAAAACACAATGGTTAGATCTTCCTTTTCCTGTTCCCTTTTGTTGGTATTCCTTTTCTCTTTTGCTTTTTCCTCTTATTCAATCAAAACTGTGAAAGTAGAAGACATTTGCAAACAAGTCGGAAACCCTACATTCTGTTTATCATTTCTGACCTCCAAGCCAGGTGGAGCAGTGGGTGCAGATCTTATTAGCCTTGGCGAGTACACCGTGGGCGCAACTCGTACCAATCTTCAGAACATTGTCATCTTAATCAAGTCACTGCTCAAGAACACTAGTGATCATAATTTAAGAGAACTTTACCTAGGGTGTCAAGAGCAATATGAAGATTCTGTGGAAGACACTGATTCAGCTAAGAAGTGCCTCAAGGCTGGATCATGCTACGATGAAATAAACCAAGTTGCATCGGCTATCCTGGACTCAGCTGATGAATGTGCTGGGAATGGAGACATTCCTCTTCCTGATACCAACCCACTAAAAAAGAATAGTCAAGTTATAGGTTATCTTAGTGATATCCTTCTGGTTATATCTAATTTTCTGATGCAGAAGCAGAATTAGTTTCCCTTCAGCTTCTTGTAATGTTTGTCTAGTATCTTTTTGAGATAAATAAAATTAGTGAACAACTTTATATTGCTTTCCTATATATTACCATTGACAAGAAAAGTGCATGGAAATTATTCAAAAATATATTTCATGATGTGTGATGTGAGTCTAAGGAATTTGTATAGAGATGTTGGATTTAATCACATTATCTCTTGTCATCCAATTCTGGTTTCAGCTTCTCATGTGCTTCTTGATTACATGATATTTAAATAAAATTGGGCAAATTAAATAATTAAGTAAAATTGAGCAATTTGCTCAACCCAAATGTTGATAACTGTGACTCAGAGAGTCACCAGCTGATCCATCCTCTCTCCCAAATAACAGATTTGGAGGATGAGTGTCATCACTATGATCTTGCAGCAGACATGTATAAAATTATTTCATTCATAGCTTGTGTTTTAGGTGATTAATCATAAGGTTGTCTGAGCATTTTTACAGAGATCAATAAGGTTATTGGTTACTGTACATCAGTTTTGGTAAACGAAGGAAAGAAAATTTGAATTTAAGACTGCAAACTATAAAAAAAGTTTACCTTTTTCTTTTCATGGGAAGCAAATCCTTCCGAAAAGGATGAAATGAAAAATGAAGAAAAACTTGTACCTTTAAATTACACTTTAAATAAATTAGTAAAAATCAAATTGGTAGGACAAAAATTAATTGTGATAAATAAACTAATAAAGAAAAAAGAAAATGAACCATAAAGTTTGTAGCTGATCAGTGATACTAACATCGTCTTCAAAGTTTATGGGTTCTGTGTTCAAATCTAAAGTTATAATCAAAATTATGCACCAAACAACTTGTAGCCGAATAGTACTGAAATTGTATTCAGGATTTGTTGGTTCTACATTCAAATCTAAAGTTATAGTCAAATTAATACCAAAAAAAAAAAAAAAGAAGAAGNAAAAAAAGAAGAAGAAGAAAGAAAACACATGAAATTCATGCGGAAAGAAATTAAATTAAAAACTTACAAAATATGAAACAAATCAATCTTGAACAAAAAAAATATTGAAACTACATAATATTCATTAGGAAAGAAGTCAATTTCAAATCTGCATTATCGGCCGTTAACTATTAATATATATAAATCTTCAAATTTTCAAATCGATTTCTTAGCTAGTAGCATCAAATCCTGCTTTTCCTAATTCTTAGTATAGCACAATAAAACATATGCCACTCTTGCTAGTCTCCAAACTAAGCATTCAAAATTAGGAATGTATATGGGCTGGGTTAGTTTAGGTTTAGGCTTAACCCAAATCTAATCTAAATTTTTTTTATACTCTAAAACCCAAACCAAAAGCCTCACAACCTAACAAACCCAACATGAAAAATTGGTTTAGATTGGCTCAGTTTCGTAGTTTGAATTTTGAAACAAAGTTATGTACAAAAGAAAAGTATTACTCATACACCACAATTTATACCATTCCATACCATAATGAGCCCTAATTAAATCTATGCTATTTAGAAAAAAAATTTATGAGTAGGTTCAGCTAAAATTATAAGATTGAAAAGTCTGGTATATGAAATGGTATGAAATTGTATGTATGAATAACACATTATGTATCAAAATACATTTTACAAAAAAAAAAAAAAGGAATAAAGTTATCAAAAGATCTTGTCGACTAACTTCCATATTCAAATTCATTAGTGAAATAATATTTTTATACTCTAATTACACTATACAATCACTATTAGTAATTGAGAAAGTCTAGGAGTTTTATGTGTGAAATTTATTTAGATAAAGAGTCACAATTAAGAGAGATTGATGAGATTGATAAGAATGTAAATTATTTCAACTTTTAATTTTATTGTGATATATTAAATGAATTATATATATTAAATATTATTTTTAAGTAAATAACTGAGTTGGGCTAAATTAAATTAATTTATTATTTTTGGTAACAGGATCACAACTTAAAATTTATTTTAAAAAATTCTAACCCAACCCAACCCACATAAAACTTAAAAGCAACCAACCCATAAATTTAGTTTAGGTTGCTCGGTTTGGTCGTTAGTTTGGATTTTGAGCAGCCTTGGTTAAGTAGAGAAAAGACCAAGGAAAAGGAAATTAGCTAGAAAATTACGAGACCTGCCTTTCTCTCTTCTGTTTTGGAGCTGGTATTTCTTTCCTTTGCTGTCTCATCTATTCAAAGAAAACCGTTCAAGTAGAAATAGAATACATTTGCAAACAAGAACAGCGTTTTATGCCGTCTCCAATCAAGGGATAGTAGTTGTGTACAGTTGTAACATAGACATGTAGTTGTTGTGTACATTAAAATTGTTTTTTCTGTCAAATTCAAATTCTGTCAAGTCTGCAATTCATACATAGACATATAGACGAACATAAACTAATTATCCTTAATTTGTTTGGAGGTGTTGATTTAATTTAGAGTAAAACTTTTTTTTTGGTCTTTGAAAAATTCAACTAATGACAAATTAATCCTTAATTTAAAAATTTTTGGTGATAATTTGATTTTTGAATTGTTATTCCATCTGCAAATTAATCCTCCGTTTGGTGACGTTAAATGAAGGTGGATAAAAAAAATTACGTGACACGTTCAGGGTTACACTTAAAAAAAATTCTCTCTCTCTCTTTCTCCATCATCCTCACTCTCATCTCTCTCTCACTCTCATCTCCTTCAGGCTCTCCTCTGACCACGAGTGGCGTTGTTATGAATGCAGAAATAATCACATATAAAAGCACCTGATTCGAGGTCAGGGCACCTCCAGAATTTGATAAAAGAGGAAAGATTAACAAAATACTTCTCTGCCTCTATTATTCTTAGCAGGTTGTTATATAGAGCTTTTCTTCCTACAATCCCCATCCCTGGCTTCCTGAAAGCATGGATCTGTAACTAACTCGTGTGTGCCTTACTCCCCTTTCTCACACCCCTATTTCCCTCAACAGAATAACAGAAATATTTATCTAATGCTTGTAAATATTAAAGTAGCATAAGGATTGTCTAATGCGTGTAATCATCCCATCCGAAAGGCCTTTTGGCTTTTCTAAATGGCCTTGTATGGTTGTTCCCTTTCACCACTTCGTTTGGTCCAGCCATTTGTTTATCTTCATTCCTATCAGGCGTACTCTGATATGAACCCGTCCTTGAGATAATTGTATAAATCATAATACCATGGTTCCCATCGTCCTCCTTTATCATTTCTCTCTCTCTCTTCCCCATCTCTCTCATTTCTCTCTCTCTCTCTCTTCCCCGTCTCTCTCATTTCTCTCTTCTTCCCCTTCCATGCTATAATAGACATGATAGTCGTCTTTAAGAAAGGAGCACAAAAACAAACCACTAGAACAACCCATCGTGCAACAAAGGAACTGAGTCACATGTACCCCGAGTCATGTCAAGTTGACTCAGTCCTGAGTCACATGTACCCCGAGTTGGCTTCATGCAAATCAAACTATAAGCATGTTTTTTCTTCAAGCCCCGTTTCCTATCAGCGCAAATTCACAGAAAGCCAACTTCACAAAAAGCCACACCCAAATATTCCTTCTTCTCTTTACACCTCACTCCCTATCAACGCAAGCTCGAGCACATCTTCAATGGGGGAACAAGTGATCAATGGCAACGTGCTCGCAGCCAAGTCCCTTGCTAAATTTGGTGTTGTGGGTATCCCAGTAACCTCGCTTGCGAACCGCGCTGTGTCTCTGGGTGTTCAATTTCTCGCTTTTCACAATGAGCAGTCGGCTGGGTACACCGCCTCCGCCTACGGCTACCTCACCGGCCGCCTCGGAGTTCTTCTCACAGTCTCGGGGCTAAGAGAGAGAGAATGTTGAGAGGGTTGCATGCATGGCAAGAATGAAGAGGAGGGGAATATGTGACTCGGGGTACACATAACTCAGACTGAAAGAGAGAGAGAAACGTGGTCATGGAGGAGGGGTTTTGTAGCACGTTTAGCAACTTTTGTTATAGCACGTAGCAGCTTGTGTTTTCTGCAGTTTGTCAGTTTAGTTTGTAGCTATTTAAAGGCCACGAATGTTAATGCAAGAGAGAGAGAAACGTGGCGTGGTGTGACTGGTTTTTGCTACTGTGTAGGAGGGGAAGAGAGAGAGAAATGAGAGACACGGGAAGAGACAGAGAAATGAGAGAGGAGGGGAAGAGAGTGAGAGATTTGTTCTTAAAACATGGTCGTTTTACTTTGTACATATCAGCATCCAGTCCAACTGTCACGTCAGCTTATCAAATCATCAATCAACGAGTACATTAATATTTAATGTGCCATGTGATAATTTTTATTAAGTCTCACAAATCAACGGATTATAACGGAAGACTAATTTGTCAGACAGAATAATAATTTAAAGACTTAATTGTCATCAAATTTTTTTTAAAAGACTCATTTGTCAATAGCTGAATTTTTCAAGGATGAAAAAAGAGTTTTACTCTTTAATTTAAGGAAAAAGGGAAAGTTCAATGTAGTCCCAATCAAGGGATAGTAGTACATTAGGAGGTGTAGTTACCTATTTTATACCTGTATACAAATTGCACAATAAATAAAATTTAATTTAATTCGTTTCATTACATTTTTTTTTTCTGTTAGATTCAAATTCTGTTATTTGTGCAATTATATAGACATATAATTTTGTACAGTTGTAACATATATATAAGAACATAAACTAATCATCCTTAATTTGTTTGGAGGTGTTGATTTAATATAAAGAAAAAGAGAAAGTCCTATGCAGTCCCCAATCAAGGGATAGTAGTACATTAGGACAGAAACAAAAAATGCATTCACATAAATTAATAAAAACTAAATTGAACCAGGATTCAAATTAATTTTAATATTTCTATAAAAAAAAAAGAAATTAATTAAACTATTGAGTTTATATAAATAAATACTTAAGAAAATAAAAATCAAGGAAAAATATAAATTAATGAAATTCGTATTGGGAAGGAATTCAATTATTAGTAAAGTAGGATTTTATTTTTCAGAATCAATTCAAACTGATTATTACTAATATTTGTAAATCTCATGCACAATCCTCATTCATTAAAATTCCACTCGGCAGAAAAGTAAAAAAAAAATCCTCCCTAATAAAATCAGATTCTGCTTTTCTTTTTCTTTTTAGTGCATAAGGATACAGATTTTTTATCTGGATCCTAAAGTAAGGGTATACTTCAGGTAACTTACACTTGACAGCTACTTATAAGACAATTAAGGGAGTTGATTGTCAAAAATTTGTATACTATCACTCTATCAAATTTCAACTGTTATCTTTTTATAGGTGAGTATTTTCTTTTAGTTTACTTTTTATAGTGCATCATACACTTTTAGAAAATCCAAATCCTAAACCAAAAAGGCTTTTTACAAATTATTCAAAACCCTAATTAAAGCCCACGTGTGGTGTCTGCCGACCTAGATCCTTCTCCTGTTGTATAAAAAGGTAGTGTTGTACGTTGCCTTTGCTTGTAATTCCAAACCCTTCCGAAGCAGTCAGAATACCAAGAGGTGCAAGAAAAGAGAAGTAGAAGAAATACTATGGCTAATTCCTTTGTTAGACCTTCTTTTGTCCCTTCCCTTTTGCTGGTATTTCTTTTTTCTTTTCCTCTCTCCTCCTTTTCAATGAAAACTTCGAAAGTAGATGATATTTGCTCAAAACACAGAAACCCTTCCTTCTGTGAAGCTGTTCTGAACTCCATGACAGGTGGAGCAGCAGAAGTAGATCTTGCTAGCGTAGGGCAGAGCATCATTCTATCGGCTCATACCAACGCTTTTGACACTCTAACCCTAATCCACTCCCTCATCAATAAAACTAGTGATGCTCAGTTAAGACAACATTATGTAACATGTTCTGAGCATTATAATGATGCCTTGCTTCTCCTTAATCAGGTTAAGCAGTCCTTGATCTCTGGAGACTACAACGGTGTGAATACTGCTGCAGCAGCTGTCCAGAAAGACGCCGAGGTCTGTGACTCAAACCCACCACCAGATCCATCTCCACTCCCCAACAACAACAAGAATTTGGAGGATTTGAGTATCATCGTTATGATTGTATCTAACTTTCTAGCACAGAATATTGGTTAGTTTGATTCATCAGTAGCTTGTGTCTATGATTAGTGGTTATTAGTCAAATAATGTTTTAGTACCTATTGAGATCAAAGTTACTTGCTATTTGCTAATTTGCATGTATTAAATCTGTCCATTGATAGAAGTTTTTAAGTGTTTTCTTTTTAGTGTTGTTAGACCACGGTGATAAGAGAAAGAGCACGGCGGCTGCGTTTTCGAGTAATACTATTTGTACCGATAAATCATACACTAATTAATTACTTGGCTTTCTGCAAATAAAAAAATTAAAATTGGCTTTCTAGATGACATGGTCGAGATTACCACATCAAATTTCTTATATTTATGTGAATGGAGTGGGTTGTAGTGGAGTGATAATTCCATTATATTCAAATTACATACTTTTTTTTGTAAGAGGCTATGCACTTTTTCCATAATTTCACAATTTTTATAGAATTTGAACCTAAAACTTTTATCATGGTATACTCGGTGCTTAAACATTAAAAAGGCAAAGCAAACTTTTATTATATCACTAGATTGGTTTTTTCCTTTTTCTGTCACTGGAGTATTAATTATTGAGGGTAGTGCATACACGAGATTTACATATTAGTAATAATCAGTTTGAATCTGCTTTTAAAAAAATCTGTTTTAATTTCTAATAACAGCTGGCACTCTTTTTAATTAACTCTAAACCAAGCAATCAGAATATAAGCCATGGTAATTAGAAGGAAAATGTTAAGTAGTCAGACTTCTTCTTGACAAATTTGTTATCAAACTAAAAGCAGACTTATGATTACCTTTGGATGAATATATATAAAATCCCCTTTAATTTATTTCATTCAACAATCATACTTGAATTCTAAAAAAAATTGAGACAAATTTTATTCGAATAAATAGCATTACTCTAATTAAAAAAGGTTTAGTGGTTCATAAATTCATTATGTATTTTGCCTACGACTAAAGCTTTAGTAATCCTAATTAATGGTAATAGAAATGAAGTCCTAATCTAACTTAGAATAAGATATCCTAAGATTCAAATATCTAAACCTAAATTCACAAATTACCCACAATTAAGCCTTACATTCCCCAATACAAATTCTTGTTCTCAAATCATAAAATACATAAATAATTAATATAATTAACATGATTATCATCCCCTAGTCGGATAAAACTCGTTCTTGAAATTGAATCTTCAAAGGCTCTAAAGAACAAAAGCAAAGAAAAATTAATTATACATGAAAGTCAAACAAAAATTTGACCTCTACAAGCTTCAGTACATCAACAACAATTTGGTTTCTTTACTTGGAGTATTAACAACTTCAATACTATTGTTAATCTCTTCAACTGTCAAAACTTGAACTTCAGTCTTGCTTTCTTCAATCTGATACTAGACCTATAACAAATTGTTTGGCAGAAGTTCAAGGTTACCTATTAACAACTGATGCTATCATAATTGCGAAGTATATAGAACAATCTAGCTAGCGCTGAATGTGAAGCATGGCCTTGGCCTCACTCTGCTGCTCCAAGAGTCTCAGGCTAACAAACTTAATCAGGAACTCTTCTTCTCCAGCACCATCTTCTCCTCCTCCTCTGGCAAGGGCACATGCACCAAATATTGTCTCTCCTTCTCCTCTATCTTCTTCCTCCTTTTCGTGCAACAACGAGAGCCCCTCGCTGCTAAACTAGCACTCAATGATGATTTTGATTTTTAGATTTAAAAACTCCCAATCTATTGATGACTTAAATTCTTTAGAATATGTTTGTTACACAATTAAGTCTTTTACATTAAAATGGGGATTGTTGTCCTTAAATATTTCAGCCATTGATTAAGTAAAAGAAAATATTTGTCATTAAATTAAGTATATCCAAATTGATTAGTCTAAATATGCATTATTATGGTAAGCAATTAATATGTAAATCTTCAAAAAAGTGAAAATTATTAATCTTGCCTAATAAACTTAATCCTCCTCTCCTTTCTGGGACTATAAAACGGCACTCTGGCTAACTCCAAACAGAATAGCTAGAGAAAATCCCAAGCCAAGATAATTAAAAAAGGTTATAATGGCTCGTTCCTTTTGCAGACCCCCCATTGTCTCTTCCCTTTTCCTGGTATTTCTTTGTTTTGCTCTCCCCTCCTATTCAATGAAATCTGCAAAAGTGGAGGACATTTGCAAAAAACATAGAAACCCTTCCTTCTGTTTATCTGTTCTAAACTCCAGAGGTGAAGATCTTCTTACTCTTGCCCAATTTACCATTGGCTTAGCTCATTCCAATGCTTCCAGCACTTTGAACCTGATCAAATCACTCATCGAACGGACTAGTGATCCTCATTTGAAACAACATTACTCATCGTGTTCTGAAGATTATGACGATGCTTTGGGTAACATTGAGCAGGCTAAACAGTACTTGAGCTCCGGCGATTATAATGGCCTGAGTGCTGCTGCATCTGCTGTCATGACTAACGTTGATGATTGTGACTCAGAGCCATCATCTGATCCATCCTCACTTCCAGGAAATAATAAGCAAGTGGAGGATATTAGTATCGTCATTATGATTATAGCTAATTTTCTAAGTCAGAATTAGGGTCAGATCATAGTTTAGTGTTATCAACTGCGTGCTTCTATGTATCTGCAACGAACATTTTAATAAAAAATTATCAGTATCATCATATTATGAGTATAGCTAATTTTCTGCTCCAGAACAAGTAGTTTCTTCCAATGAACATGTGTGGTCATTGATCAAAGAGTCCTTATCGGTATTATTGGTATGTGATGGATAGCTTAAACTAAATTCTTGAGTGCAAAAGGATATTCAATAATTAATACAAATTTTTTTTTTTGAGAGGATCAAATAATTTTTTTCAAGTAAATTTCATTTAAAAATATATTTTTTAAGGGGCCATGGCCTCCCCTTCCCTTTAAAAGGTTGGCCACTGTCTATAAAGGTCATTTTCATCTTAAACTGTCCAGAAAATAACGTGAGACTGCTCAATGTAGCTTTATCGTTCAAAAATTATATCTATAACAAATGAAATTATAGCTGAAGTTACCTACATATATGTCCTGTCAACTAGGTGTTTATACTTAACCAACATGAAACTACGCAAATTTTAAGAAACACAAAAAGAAAAGCAATCCAACAGAACACCAGAAATGTATAAGAAAGAGGGAACAGTGAAATTGTCAGTTGCCACTAGTTAATACAATCTATCATATGCAGATAAGACAACGAAATAAGCATATACCCAAATGTCGCTTAAAGAATCGAATTTATTCCTTACACAGAGGGAGAACCCGTTCAGAACTCCAGAATAGAGAGGAAAACAATTAAACAGAACTCCAGAAATGTATGGCAAAGAGGTAGCAGTGAAATTGCTATTGGTAGAGCTAAGGCGGTTCATCAAATTCAGAAATGTATCCAAATATTGTTAAGAAATCACATTTATTCTTTGCATTCATACGTAGTGAACAACTCCCGTCACTCATCAAATCAAAGACGAACTATGGTAGGCTTATAGTCAACTACAATCACTTTCTCCAAGGTAGGAAGGAACAAGTTTGCAAATTCAACATGGGCAGGATGAGCTACATACTCTGCAACACCTTCTGTACTCTCAAAGGTTGATTCAAAGAGATGAGTAAAACCTTGATGCAAATTTTCAGCACTCACGTCCTTGCCCCTGATATTCATAAGAATGGAAGAATATTAAAGATATATGGGCATAGATTTATTCTTGAGATATACATTACAGGTAGAACATTGGGATGAACTTGAGGAACGCATAATTATATAATTCTAATGCAAACTTCTAACATTAGGCCTTAACTGAGCCATTAGAACTGTAAGATTTTGCAAACATTATAGATCATGACAAACTCAGACTGAAAATGGAAAGCCTTTAAATAAGGGACACGAACAAGATGATTAATTACCACTAACCGGGCCTAAAAAACTTTAGAACCAGGAGGCATGTCAGATTCTCCCAATCATTTTTTTTTTATGAATCTGAAACCATATTATATCAAAATACATCCTATCTCATATTGAGACCAAAGAATTCAGGAACGCATGTGAGCTACTTGTGGTTAACTACTTGAATCCAAGCACCCAAGATTTTGCAATATCAAATGATAGATATAACATGGCAATATCTGTTGCTAATTTAAACAATCTGCATTTATTTTGAAAGACTTGAAAAGTGCCAAACTTCTACTTCAGAGATGCAAGTTCTATTTCAATGGGAATTAGAATGCAATGTCATTAAAGAAAAAGTTGAACGGCAGGGAGACAAGGGAGGGAGGGGATAAGAGAGACAAAAAGATAAGCAATAGCTATTTTCTATAACTCCACTTCATTCCAATGTTTCTATGATTCTATCATTTCTGAATCATCCGCTAGCTTACGAGAAAAGTTACCTTACTAAGAATCTCAATTATATACTCCCCAACAACATAACTAGAAAATAAATTCTTCCAGATTGGAAATCATGGAAGGTGGAAACTAATAGCAGATAAGACCACAAATTCACATTGACGTACATCTTATTCCTTTGCTACTATCAAACTCATTTCACTCACTAATCTGAATGACAATAGGCTCTAGAACACCGAAAGGCATAAATCTTGCTCTGAAGTTACTTCGATTCCAGTTGTGGACTTTATGAATCTCATCAGAACTCAAGATCCCAACTTTTTAACAGTCTAAGCATTGTGTAGAGGAGCAAATTTTTGACAGTGTATTAAATTTGAAAGAAACCCTACAAACTTCCACTAGATCCCATAACCACTATCCCTTTTAATGGATTTTCCTTTTTCTTCCATTGGGTAAATCATGGATTCACTTTGGTTAAGTGGGTCATGTTCCTTTTCCTCTTTCTTGCCGTCCCCTTTGTTTTCTCTGGAGAACTCGTGTATTAAAAACTTGTTCCTGCCCTGATCTAAGTGGGTTCTTAAAATGCACAAGGTAGGGAAACAATGAAGAGAAAGATAAAGAAAATTATGAGAGAGAGATAGAGAAGGGTACCAGTGGAAGGACTTCATCGGTGGGATGAGATTGACGAGAGTGGCATAGCCTTTGATGAGTTCATCAATCTTGTCCTGTGGAATTTCATCTTTGAACTTCGCCAGCAAAACGTGCTTCACAACTCCTTTTGCTTCCTCCATTTTTCCTCTGCCAAAATCTCCTCCTTCGCCTTCTTGCGGACTCAGATTTCCCCCCCAGTGTTCTGATAAACATACCCAGACCCAAAACTCAGCGGTCTCAGACTCCCTACACTAATGTGGTGTTTCCACCAGAGTGAAGTCAAATCAAGCTTTTTTTCTTTTATTTTTAACAAAATGGTAATTTTCATCCTCCAAAACTAACTGAAATGACATATGTGACCCTCTAGTCTGAAACACACCAAAACGATGTCGTCTCTCTCTCTTCTATTCCACTAATTGGAAGCTTTGGAGGTCCTCGTTCTCTCCATGATAATCGGCGTATTAAAGTGTGCCACCGGAAAGGAAAGCGTAAAGGATACCAAAATCTATAACATGGACCCTCCATGAATTGGCTGCCCAAGTCCTTATTTTAACTTTTGAGGTAAAAGATTGGTTAATCATGGAGTAGGTGAAATGAAATGGTGAAATAGAACTTCAATCGATCGGTTTTGATTAGAAAGTTGGTTATGGTTAATCATGGAATGAGAAATACCCATTTGATGATTAGAAAGTCGGATTTTGGTTTCCTTTGTTGAGTTACGATCCTTATCTATCAATCCCATCTAAGATAGCTTGGGAAAGTAATTTATTAAAGCCATAAGTATTTTGGATAAAAGGAGAAGCACAAGAGAGAGAAAGAGAAAGTAAAGAAAGAGCATCAGAAGCCAAGAACGGGGGAGAAGGAGACGACAACGTTTTTGCCTACTAGGATTGTTCAAATTTTATCTTATCTTGCACATTGCCATGTCACATGATCAATTTTGTCTAGAAGATAAAAAGAAGCAAAGGCAGATCATAGTCATAGCTAGTTTAGGTAAATCCAAGGGCAATTCTTATTGAGTTATAACTTAAAACTAATAACAATATTTTTAATTTGGCTCTTAGACAACATTTTATTGAGGACAAAACAATGCTGTTTGAATTAATTAATTAAGAATTTAAATTTAACTTACTGTTAGTGTAAAATTGTATACATTATTATGAAATAAAAAACATATTATTAAAGACTTAAAATAACTAAGTTTCTTTTTTTACTAATAATAAGTGATTTCTTAAAGGTAATTTAATGATGATGTAGAACTCTTTTACATAAATAAAAACTAAATACTTCCCCGCGAATTTTAATCAATATCACTGCTAAAGCGAAAGTGCAGCTCCTGAAAATCTCCCTTGTACGCTGTCGTTTGACTTTCTGTAGAGATAGAATGGACCTTATCTGACCCCAAGTACCCAACAGCACAAACCGATATAAGATTATAGAGTGTTTCAGTGTGAAGTTTGTGTTGTGTGTCACGAAGGGAGACAATGGCGTCTCTGGCTCAGCAATTCACCGGCCTCAGGTGCTCACCACTCTCTTCTTCGCGCCTCTCGAAGTCGAAATCCTTCTCTTCTAAGCAATTGCAAAACCACAAGCGCAGTGTGCTTCCAATTGTCGCATCAGTAGCAATCTCCAATGCCCAGACCAAAGAGAGGCTCAAGCTCAAAGAACTCTTTGAAGAAGCCTATGAGAGGTGCCGCACTGCTCCCACGGAAGGTGTTGCCTTCACTGTAGAAGACTTCAATTCCGCGCTGGAGAAGTATGATTTTGATTCTGAAATTGGGACTAAGGTCAGTGCCCCCTCTATTCGCACCTTCTTATTCTCTCTATCTATCTTCTTCCCTATTAATTTTGGGTATTTTTTTTAATTATTGAAATCATGAATATTATGTGTGGATAGTGTGGAATTGAGAGTGGGATATGCGCCCTGTGGCTTGGCTTGACCAATTTAATTTAAAATCTGCATGAAAGTATGACATTGAACATGGGGTTTGTGATGGTGTGACTTTTAAATTGAATTCTAGTTATTTGAAGATGATTTTTCTGGAATTTTCTATTGGGAATTTCTTCCATAATTTGTGTTTTGGGACACTGAGCTCTGTATGTTTCTAGGAAGTTTTGAGGGAATAAAATAGGATAATGATAGCCAACTGCTTCATTTCTTAGATGCTTTTTTCTGCCCATCTTATTTACTTAGAAACAAAGAGACATTTTGGTAGAAGCTGAAAAGAGATGAAATTGAATTTTTTTGCTACAAAGTTGGATGATTGATGTGCCCATCCTAATGTGCCCCTCACTTATCTGTAGTGTTGGTAGCCTAGTACATTTGGGTAGTGTTTCCTGTATACCTTTTAGAGATATTCTGAATAGGTTGATGATACTGGTTTATCTTTCAGGTAAAAGGCACTGTTTTCCGCACAGATGCCAATGGAGCTCTTGTCGACATTACTGCAAAGTCTTCAGCATACTTGCCCCTCCAAGAGGCATGCATCCACAGAATTAAACATGTAGAAGAAGCAGGCATAGTTACTGGCTTGAGAGAGGAGTTTATAATCATTGGTGAAAATGAAGCTGATGATAGCTTGTTCTTAAGTTTAAGGGCTATCCAGTATGACCTTGCATGGGAACGCTGTAGACAACTTCAAGCGGAAGATGTTGTTGTGAAGGGTAAGGTGGGTTTAGCATTCTCAGAAATTCTCTTTTGTTCCAAAATCTATCATAATTCATAAACTCAGTTCAGTTCTGTTAGTTACTACATCCATTCCTAGTAATCCCAATTGCATACAGATTACAAAGTGAAGTTAAAAATGATCTATTCCCAATATTTGTTTGCAAGTAGGTTGATTTGACACTTCTATTTGTTGTATATAATTACATTAACTGGTTCATCTCTACACCCATGTTCCTCCCTCTCTCACCCTCTCTCACACACTTTCTATGGCAGGTTGTTGGTGCAAACAAAGGTGGAGTGGTGGCTGTGGTGGAAGGCCTTAGAGGGTTTGTTCCTTTCTCACAAATATCAACGGTTAGTTCTTGACCTGTATTGACAATTCAGGACTAGTGTCAGCTTCAAACTTGCTGTCTGTCAAAATTTCAAATTATGTTTAGTGAAAAAATTACAAGGTTTTTTGGTGGGAATCAAAATCAGATGGCTGCAGCCTAATTGTGTGGTTGATTAATAAATGAAAATCTCAAATCCTTAATGCATCTTGCAACAATATAGGGAATGGCAAAGCCATAATAGTCCATTACTAGTGTTTGTGAAACAGACTTGTAAATTTGAAAAATGTCACCGACTCTTTTTATCAATTTAGCAATGAGGAATGCAATATTATTTATAGGATCTGTGTGCTTCAGAAAGTTCCAAACTAAATTGTTCTGGGTAAATATCCACAAAACTTTTTTTTTTCTTCAATCCTATAAAATTAAAATTCCTGTAAATCTGGCAATTAACTCGAACATATTTCCCTTTTGCTTGTTTTTCTTTTAGAAATCAACTGCAGAAGAGCTTCTTGAGAAGGAGCTTCCTCTAAAGTTTGTGGAGGTGGATCAGGAACAGTCTAGACTTGTCCTCAGTAACCGCAAGGCCATGGCTGACAGCCAGGCGCAGCTAGGAATTGGATCAGTGGTCACTGGCAGTGTTCAAAGCCTAAAACCATATGGTGCCTTCATTGACATTGGTGGAATCAACGGTCTTCTTCATGTCAGTCAGATCAGTCATGACCGTGTAACAGATATTGCGACTGTTCTTCAACCTGGTGATACTCTCAAGGTAAACTTCATGTGAATATTTACTTAGAATTACAGCCATTTTATGGACATAAAAATATCAAATTTATTCTTTCTGTTTAGGTTATGATATTAAGTCATGATCGGGAGAGAGGCCGAGTAAGTCTTTCCACGAAGAAGTTAGAACCGACACCTGGAGACATGATTCGCAATCCAAAGCTTGTCTTTGAGAAGGTATATTTTGAGAAAGGGTTTTAATTTCAAGCCTTTCTCTTGCTACATTTGTAAACTACAATTGTAGAATGTCAAAAGTTGTCAGTCATGGCTTGTTTTTCTAATATTTTATACTTTACTCACCTATTCCTTTTTTTTGATATGTCATCTATTTCAACATTTTCATGAGCTTTTATGAAATTCATGTATAATTGTGAATTTGTGATTCTGTATTGATAGGCGGAAGAGATGGCTCAGACATTTAGACAGAGAATAGCACAAGCTGAGGCTATGGCTCGTGCCGATATGCTTAGATTCCAGCCTGAGGTACTTATTCTTCAATTATTTGTTTAGAACTTTGAACTCAGTGAAAAAGGAGCAGCAAAAGATGATGTGTTTTCATGTACCCTTCTGCTTGCTATGTTGCTATGGTTTATAACCTCATTACATCTTTTCCTTTGACTTGCAGAGTGGATTAACTCTCAGCAGTGACGGAATATTGGGACCACTCACTTCAGACTTGCCTGCGGAGGGGCTGGATCTGAGTGAGGTGCCTGCAGCCGAAGAGTCTGATTGAGAATTGCTTAGCTCCTCTTCTACAATTTTTGTACAAGTTATAAGTATTGCTTGTAAGTTGTAACTGACAAGTATTGCACTACTCTAAATTAAATAGGTAGCTCCACTGATATTGTTAAAAAACGTGGATTGTAGTAGAGATTCATGTATTAGAATACATTTTATTGTCTTCCTCGAATACTGTAAGGAGCCGCACCCGCTCTCGTCTCTCTGCGAGGGTTTCCCTATTGTGGTGCTGCTGCAATAGTATCTCCTAGTGTCTTTCTCAGGTTCTACCAGAGGAGTATTATGAGAAAGACATCGACAATCTACGGATACAGCGAAATAGTTCCATGTGCACAAAGGGCGCGGATTCATAGTCCTAGATGAACGGAGCGAGGATCCCCTTTCTAATCAGAATCATTTTATATTTAATGTTATATAACAAGATTTTGGTCATTAAAATAATTAGATTTAATGTAATACTTTTTAAGGATATGTTGATTTTTGAGAGTTTATTACGAATATAGGTAATTAAAATGATTTTTATTATTAAGTAACAACCGAAATTCAGCAAATATGGTAGAGAGCACCCTAAGATAACAAGAACATTTCTTTCTTTTACAACGAAGAACAATTTTTAAAACTTTTAATGCACAAAGAAATCTTTAACCAAAAAATAAACTTAAACTTTGAACAACTTTTTAGCATGTTAAATCCAAGAATGTTAGATTAGGCGATTAGCTGAATTTGGGGTTTGTGACGCCCAGACTGGTGCAGAGTACATCTGCCCAGTTATTCCCAGTATACGAAGAGGAAATTGTATCTTGTCATAGTAACTATACATGCACGAACGATTCTTATACTGCAGACCTCCAGGCAGCAAAACTATTCCTCTATAGTGCAGTGCAGTGCAGTATAAGGCTATAAGCATATACAACATATAAATTTATCAGCACTAGAAGAAAAAGGACTTCTCTTTCACAGCACGAGTTTGGCTAACTTCCTTCTTTACTACTCTTCTTGCCTTTCTTTTGCTTCTGCTTCAATTGAGTAAGGCCAGCGGCTGATATCTTCACATTGCCAATAATTGCAGCAACCAGCTCGGGATCAGTACATGCTTTCATCAATTCCTTCTCCCTGCTCGTTGCTTCTGGCATGTGGCTGAACAAATTCATTGCAGTTTTCGCAGCTACAAATATAAAGAAAAAAAAAAATCAACTTTATGAAATAAGAATATCATAAACTTAAGCATGGATTAGGATTACAGATTAGTCAGAAAAACCACATTAGTGGAACCCGAAACAAAATTATTAAGAAATCAGATACTTTAATTCAGAAGGAAGAGAGTTTCTATCATGTGAATTTAAAAATAAGCATGCATCTAAACACAGTACCAAAGGAAAATACTAAACTTCCCAACAATTATGAAGGATCAAAAGCACAGAAAATAGCCAGAAAAGTAGTTTAGAGAAAAANAAAAAAAAAAAAAAAATTGTTTTGTTTTCTTGCTTTTTCTTTTTTATTTATTTATTTTATTTTTGATAGATGATGAATATTATTAAAAGAGAAGAATATATTACAAAGTGCAAAACTGAAAACAAAATAACTAGAACCTTTCCCTTTCTTTGCTGTTCCAGGAATTATCTTCACTCGATATTTATATGACTGAACTGCACTGTAAGGACCACAGACAGGCACGGCATATAAGAGAATGTCATTAGGCAGTGGATTCCCTGTCAAGTAATCCACATCATTCAGTTTTCCTTTCTCTTCTTCACCTATTTCATGAATATCATCCTCTTCCATTGCCACCCTGTCAGCCTCAGAAGTGTTGGAATTTTCTTCAGTTCCACCACTTGCATGACTGTGTAACAGATCATCTGGTTGCTCTTTACAATCTCGAGATAAGTGACCCGCCTTCTTACACTTGTAACATATTTTTGAAGCCTCTGCAGGACCTGTGAGAATTAAAATTTAATAAAATAAAATGAAAACGAATTAAACAATTGCAATAACTAGCACACCAGTATATTTCATCACTAACTTGCAGCAAAGATAAATGACTATAATCTTGAGATCAATTAAAAGCTTCAAGGTAGCACAACATTAGAATTACGTACAGCACATCCACTGGCACAGGGAATTATGGAAAGGCTTACCACTATCAGATTTCTTCCCTTGGACTGATGCTTCATTTACATCTGATGTCACTTCGTTCTTGTTTGATTTTCCCGCAGACTACAAATACAAAGGCATAAAACCAATTTTAGACTTACATCAGAAAATAATTTCAATGATGGCATATCGAAAGATTTGTTGAAGGCAGTAATATGTGCTTGAGAATGCCCATAATATATCATCATACACACTTTTCCCTAATCTGCTAAAGAATAATTAGAAGCTTTTGTAGGGAATATTACACCATATTAGTTCATTTAACTGTCTGGCTTCATCTTAGCAGGTACGACACACATATACCACTCACATGCTACATTTTGAAACAAAAACAAGCATACCACATGTGTGTGCTTACGCAAAAGAGTAAGTAGATAGCATAGAAAGAAAATCAAAGTTTCTTCTCCGGAAAAAACAATTAAAAAACAAAGTGCAAGTTATTGAAACTTACAGCCAATAAAGCCATTCGGATGCTCCTTTCTTCCTCATCTTGGTCAGCATACTTCTCCTTTATCTTTTTAAGTTTGCCCCTCTGACCACGGCTGACTTTTCCACCACCGGTCTTGGAATTTTGAACTTCTTTTGAAGGTTGACTGGCAGAAGTATGAGATAACTTTGATTCATCTTTTCCATATTCAACATTTGAATCTGCAACACCACTTTTTTCTTTCTTAAGTTTTCTTCTCTCAGCTTTTGAGACATAAGGCTTATCCCTTATGGCAGCTTTGTTCTCTTCAAATTGGTGTTCCTCACCCAGATCAACCTCAGAATTCTCAAGTTCGTAACTTCTGTCTGATTTAGCAGCAGATCCAAGTCCTAGAGCCCGATCAAGAAGTTCCTCAAGTTGGGGGGTGACAGATGCTACACTATTTCCACTAATATCAGATAAATTCTCTTTAATATGAAAATCGTGTGAAACTGTAGTTTCAGCATTGGAGGTAGCCAAACTAGTCTGAGATGAATCTGCAGAAAAGTCTTCTGAAGGTAGTAAATGTGAATCTGTAGATAAATTACCATTTCCTTCCAATTCCTCTGCAGGTTGTCCATCTGTGACATCCTTCTCTGACTCAGAATCAGATTTTTCCACTAAAGGGCCAGTTTCTTCATAATCATCTATTGCTTCCTCCTCTCCTCGTACCCTCCTTTCATTTAAATGCGACCCCAAGGAACTCTCATCCAAGCGAAAGAGCAGGCCGAATCCCATAATAAGTGGGTGTGGTGGAAGAAAATTCTTCTTTCCCCGGATCATGAAACTTCCAACTGTCAGGTATTCCCCTGTAGGAGCAGTTTTGCTAACCTGGTGAGGATAAACCCACCAGGCACTAGTAACAATTTTTGAATCCCATGCCTGGCTGTGGCAAACCTACATTATAAAATCAATATAAAGATGGTAATACAGTAATAATTATTTAGTTTATGAACACATAAATCAAATTAAGTACATTTAAGTTTAAGTAAAGCATATCAAGGGGAGGTGATAAACATACTGTGAAACATCCTGCTTGGTTTAGGGTCAGAGGAGGAACTGGTTGCCCAGGCTTGTGATTCTTGATAATAGTACTTGAAGCTCCATGCAAATCAGCATGAATATACCTATCACATAATTACATCAACATAAGCAGAAATGGCATCACAGTTCAGAACAAACAAAGTTTGCACATTTCCAAATATTGTAGTCATTTTGATTAAAGATCTTCCATGCATTTCAAAATGCTGCTGAGAATAAATATTTTAGTTTGTTGACAAGAAATCAATTAGTAGAAATAACTTGCATAGTCAAATTGAAGTAAATCTCAAAACCATCAAGACTTCACAACATACAAGAACTAGTGGTATATGTATTGGCGCAAGGAGCACAAAACTAACAAAGGAGAAAAAGTCATACTGAAAACAAGGGGAAAGACAAGGCATGGTGCAACAGTTGCAAATGCAGAAAACCACATTATTTTTGTAGGCTAAAAGGAGAGGCAGCCTCCACAGTCAAAATACATAGGAAAGACCATTATATAAAACACACAGCAAATGCATTTCAGATCCTAAAGCAATCGTACCCTTGAAACACAAAAATTCTCGAACCATGGATGCAGGACATCAAGAGTGAGCATAAATTTATTTTTTAGGAGATCATGGCATATGCTTTAAATAAATAGGAGACATGCAAAAGATTGAAGTATTATTTATTCATAAGCAAAATGCATGTGAATATAATTAATATTACTGTCTTCATTACCCAATAACTTCTTTGCAAATGTTCATTGTAAGTTTGAGATTTAGGATAATCAGAAGACATGTATCAAGAAATACTCACAGATCTCCTCTAGACATATAACGCTTCACTATCATCTCATTCTGTTGAGCATCACGTCCACTGATAACCAAATAGTTCTCACTACTAATAAACCAATTAAATTTCTCAAACCAGTGAACTTTGCGCATGTGAGAAATTGTGGCAACAGTTTTCTCCTGCATATATAATTTGTTAAAAAAACCAGTGAATTACAAAATAAAAATCATCTAAAATATATAAGGCAATCAAGAATGAAATATCATTCTAATAGCTGTTGAAACACTTTGCATTTATACATTCAGTTAAATGCCAATTTTTCCCATTTGAGAAGAAGAAAGTATAAACTATAAAGGTTAAGGATGAGGGATCTTCTAAAGAAAACCCAAATAAAACAAGATATAATTAAGGAAGCAGAAAGACTATAATACACCACAGCACCCCAATCCCACTGCATATCTGACAGAAGAACCCCTTGAAAATAACCATTGGCTGAACAACATGAAGAAGCAAAAGGACAAATTTATCCCACAATGCCATGGGATGACTTTTATTAAGAAGAAGAAAGAAAAATTACAAGAGGATAGCAATCCTTTAAGCAAAGAAAGAGAAAAAAGAAAAGATGGAAAACTTAACATCGTAGAGCTCTTCAATCTCTCTGAACTTATATGAAAACACCCTTAAAAAGACCACAGGGAAGCACAGTATGGAAGTTACAAAACCTTCCCTTTAAATATTTTTGCATTCCTCTCTTATTAAATATACCAACCTCCACAATACAAGAATATTAAATATACCAACCTCTCCTATTAGATAAGTAGGGTTCAGCAATCAGGCAAGGCAATCAACCAAAGTCCAACAGGTCCTTAAATATACTAGGACAAAATACACTGGTGAAGTCTTTTATAGTTGATGCTATCATTTTCAACTAATCCATTGAGTAACAGATGTATTATTCCTTGATCTCAATAGATGATGCTATCACTTTCAACTAATCCATTGAGTAACAGATGTATTATTCCCTTGATCTCAATAGATCTAGCATTATTGTGCTTGTTTTCTTGGTGACATCAACCCTGGAAACTTAATTCTATTTCTTCCTGCACTAAAGGACCATTTTTTTTTAATTTTTTTTTTTTTTTTTTAAGTTTCTGCTTTAAATCAATGTATATCAGCTAGTAATCCAGTAAGTATATAGCAACAAGCAATATAAATGGAAGACCTGCATATACAANGATCTCAATAGATGATGCTATCATTTTCAACTAATCCATTGAGTAACAGATGTATTATTCCCTTGATCTCAATAGATCTAGTATTATTGTGCTTGTTTTCTTGGTGACATCAACCCTGGAAACTTAATTCTATTTCTTCCTGCACTAAAGGACCACTTTTTCTGCTTTAAATCAATGTATATCAGCTAGTAATCCAGTAAGTATATAGCAACAAGCAATATAAATGGAAGACCTGCATATACAATGTCTAACTACCTGTGAGAGCTGTAGACGAGTCTTTCGCTCAGCAGCTTTAAAAGCCTTTTCATGTGCAGTTTTAGTCTTTTCCTGTTTGCTCTCCTGCTTCTTTTTAAGTTCATACCACCTCCGAGCATTCGCATGTGCTGAGAGTGCTAAATCAACTTCAACCTAAAAAGTAAACTTGTTAAACTTACTTTTTTTTATTAAAAAAATATTAGCGTTCGGGGGAGGGGGGAATAAAAAACACAAGACGCAAGGACAACCAGTGATGATATTGACAATTGCAACAAATTTTATGATACTAAATTCTTGACTTGCACCAATCTTTAAACTATAAGAGAACATAAAGTACATCCATGTGATTTTTCTCCAATCATATCTTTTGTTATCTACTCATGTTATTATATGGCACTTGAAAAAAATAAAAAAATAGGAAAAGAAATTTTAAAAGAAAAAAAGTTGTGGAAATTTTTAGAAACACTAGCTATGTGTATGTTTCATTATGTACAACAATCTAGATGTCTTCCGGAATAAGGATACTGCATAATTGCATCCAAAGACAGAAATAGGCAAAATATTGAATAGAGAGCTTTGTACATGTTTTAGGTAAGATAATTGAAAAACAAAAGCAAAATGTAAAATTAAAACCTTATCCACTGGGAGTGTCTTCTCATCATCATCCATTTCGTCAAGATTATTGCTCAATAGTAATGTCATGCAGTTCCTCTCAAGATGAAGTTTGTCAATGAGACCAGCCACAGGGTTTCCAGCTTTTTTTTCTTCCTTCACCATCCGAGCAAGGTCATCCCAGTTCATACCCTTTGCAAGAGCTACACGAACAGCTAATATAGCAGCATCCACATCTTCTAAGTTGTATTCTATTAATTCTGCCTTTTTAACACAGTGATCCACCTCTTTACTCAAAGTGTGCACTCGGTTTTCCTACATCACAGAATTGTGCCACATCAATTTTGACAGTGTCAGCACCAATCCCAAAAGTTTGTGTTTTATATCCAGAATACTGGAAAACAAAATGTTTCATTATTTTCATTTAATTATTTTAGGTATAAATACGGTACAAGATAGTATACTAATGACTCCTAGTTTATTTGGATATATACAAAAGGCATTGAATGTTAGGAATATAAGGTGAAGGAAGATGCCACTTTATTTAGAGAAAGAATCAGTCTGGACCTTCCACCTCATTGCCACTCCCACACCAAAAAAGAAAATCTGGAACATTTGTTTATTTAGAAAAAGCTAGGTTAAGTATCAGAGGTCCCAACCATGACTTGGTAGATCAAGAATTTATAATTTGTGCATGTGTCTCCTGCTGTTACGTTGAATCGTAAATGATTAGCATAATCTACAGGTTGTGCATGCATACATCCAGTTAAGATTGTTCTGTATTCTGCGATAAAACAAGAAAACTATTTTTGGATTTTTGGTATCAAGAAAACTTTAATTTGAAGAAACCTTATCTAAACCTTTATATTTAACAATATGGAAGGTCCTACATAATGTGCGCTTCAGAAATTACAACATGTTAAGCCTTGTGGTTGAGAAACTAGACTTTTGTTGAGGACTGAAGTCATCAAATACGCATGTTTGGTGCTCAATCTGGGATCCGACACAAAATGGATCAAGGATGTACTTCAGACCAGAACAGTGGCAAGTATGTAGTTTCATCAATTTGACTGCCACTCTGCTTTGGATTTAAATCTTTAGAAGACTTCAATAGAAATTAGTTTAACTAATTGATCTTGGCTTCTCCAGCAGTAATCATTACTATTAGGTAACTTCAGAGGGGAAAGTATGATGCATTCATATTACTCTCCAATCACCCCAACTACCAAAATAGGTAACATGTTATTTTGCAAGAGATATTTCATAAATTAATTTAAGATTGCACGGCATAGACAAGGATTAGAAGTTAGACCACTAGTGCAACCTTTGGGAGTTACTATAATGAATAAGCTCAATAACTAAAGATGCCAAATCTGAAGGGTATCCATTAGAGAAAGCAACAATGACTTGAATTATAGGTCCATATAATAACTTAAAATTAGTTGATCCAAGGCAAGGTCTGACAAAACATAAAATGATGACACTTAAAATGAAAATTAGAAAATAAACAATCAAACAAGTATGAGCAAAATTGAGATATTCCAGCTTGATTTTTAAGTCATACCAACATTCATGGAAATGTAGTAACCAACCTGATCCTGGCGTATTTTATTAAGTTTCTGAATTGCTGAGTTTTCTTTTGCTTTTTGTTGTTGTTCAGCCCTTTGACCC
The DNA here is from genome assembly GCA_003255065.1 of Cercis canadensis. Taxonomy (NCBI): domain Eukaryota; kingdom Viridiplantae; phylum Streptophyta; class Magnoliopsida; order Fabales; family Fabaceae; genus Cercis; species Cercis canadensis. The sequence continues at coordinate 506,461 of QAOA01000060.1, forward strand.
TCAATTTTGCTGTAGAACTCATCCAAAGCTGCATCAAATGTCTCAAACTTTGTATAATCCCTTGATTTAAACTGGTTTAGTAAGATTGGGCAGAACTCATCGTATATCTACAGGCACAGATATACCAAGTATGTAAATACCACATAATTATAATTCTCCAAGTATGATTTTTTTTTTTTCATATGTATGTGTGGCACAAACAGAACACACTATTCAAGCCAATATAGCCACTGAAATCATAGACAACTAAAATACTAACCTGGCTAACATTTCCTGGCTCAGATAGGGAAGAATCCTTCCCCAAATTTTTGCTCTGCATCAAAATGTACCCTTCTGGAACTCTATCACCTGAAATGACATCCAGCATCCAGTCCTCAAACTTTGCAACAGCTTCGACCAAAACCTGAATGGTAGCATCATCCCAACTATTATCTTTGGGAATTTTTGTATTGGGGATTAGGCCAGCATCTAGAATTATATGTTCAGAAAGGGCAGGTCCATAACCCAAGGCCTCCCCAAGAACAATTTTCAACGTGGCAGATGACTTCCCACCTTTGCGGGTTCCCTGCTTCTCTTTTGCTGCATTAGAAACATCTTTCCTGTTTCCATTGACCTTAACAGCCTCATCATTATCAGCCTCCTTAGAAGATTTTAGGGCTGTCTGCAACTTTGTAACAGTCGTTCGCTCAAAAACTCTACAAATTTCAGTAGGATAACGATGACGTGACATGATTGCAACCCCTTTATCATCATCCCTGTTATTGATGAATTGCTGTCATTGTACTGTCCATAGAAACATTTTTCAAAAAGCCAATAGATAACATAAAATAATAAAATGACTTCAGCCCCAATAATATAAATAAGTAATAGTCAATTACACCAGCATTTTTGTAGCTCCAAAAGTCAGACAAACACACACACACACAGATGGAAAATAAATAGGAAGAAATTCATCGAAGGAGCATAGTAACAAATAAAAGTATTGCAAAAAGCCCATATTTCTTTTAGTACACTGCATCAAACTTCAAAAGAGTATACTTAAAATAATAGTCGAGCTGTGTCAGGCTAAATAAAAACATAAGAAATGTGACTTATCACCCTCAGCCTCAGTTAAAAAAAAAGTGNCAAACACAAACACACACAGATGGAAAATAAATAGGAAGAAATTCATCGAAGGAGCATAGTAACAAATAAAAGTATTGCAAACAGCCCATATTTCTTTTAGTACACTGCATCAAACTTCAAAAGAATATACTTAAAATAATAGTCGAGCTGTGTCAGGCTAAATAAAAACATAAGAAATGTGACTTATCACCCTCAGCCTCAGTTAAAAAAAAAGTGCAATGAAATGTTCATGATCAAAAACAATTTTTTTTAATTTAACAGAACATGATCAAAATTCTATTTCTCAAGATATTACAGCATACTGCAAAACTGCTAAGATAAATGAATTAGAAGCCACTAGAAAGTAAATACTTATAAATTATAATCATCCAATTGTGCATAAAACTAACCACCACAATCACCCTGATAATAGTCATTTATGGCTTGCATTAGAGCCAAAATGCAAACAATTCTAGTTTGTAAAGTCATTGCACCTCTATCTCCACTCAAACTATGAGGTGCACGGTTGTTTATATCCTCAATCAAATAAAATGTGTCTTGAAGCTAAAGTAACGTTACATGCATCGGTTAAAACCACATCTAGCCTTACATTCAACAGATATACCAATTTCTTTAATTGGGCATAACATCAAAACGTCTTCCACTGTCCATATATGATGAGAAATCTAATCACAGTTATGCCACTAAAATATAGAGAGAAATTCCAAATAGAAAATGCTACTGCTACCAGCATGCAAAATCTTAATTTGAGTGCTTTTATTGCTTACTGACAACAAATAGAGATTAGAGAGCAAAACACAAATATCAACCTGTGGGATCGAAGTAGAGTCATGACAGTAAAATTAGAATCTGTGAGGAGGATGTTCCCCTGGGCATACAGCTCCAAAATAACATAGTGTGCATTTTCACCCAGTCCAAATTGAAAGAGAATAATCTGTTCACAAGTTTGAATAAATTTAGAGACTAAAATAAACCTGAAACTGAAAGAGAAGGTGCGACATCTAGGCACAAAAGATGCTGGAAAGCTATACCCGATCATACCCAAGCTGCCGTACATCCTCAAGCCTTCTAGTCCGAATATGCTTCCTCAATTTGAGAGTAAAACCAGAAGGAGTATTGCTTTTGTCACTATAAACAGTGAAAACAAGCTCAAATCATTGTTCTATCATGTTCCCTTGTTTTCTTTTATCAGAATTGTTGAACAAAGGAAACTATGAATCTTCCAACTCTATTTAGCTACAAATTTCCTATTTTATAGAATCAATATTGCATTAATCTGTTGAAATAATCATTACCGCATATACACAGTAGTGTGCAACCTAACACCACTTTCCATCAACAACAAAACCTTCTCGCTCTCCCCAGATTCGGTGACTCCACTACTATTCATAAGCTTGAATACGTATGTCTGCAAATAACAAACAGAATAGCGGAAGAAATTCGATTCACCTCGTCTTTGCAATGGTTTAATCCAATCTATTTTTGAAAAAGTTTTGGTTCGAAGTAGTACCTTGGGAGTGAGATCATAGACGTTTGAACATCGCATTCCGATTAACCTTCGCAAGCATTTCACCTCTGCGGCCACATCGGCCGTGTTCATGCGAACCTTCACCATCGCTCTCTATCACTGTTTATCCCTCTCTTGCTCTCTGTGTGTGAATTTTGCAAAAGGTGTTAGGGTTTTGCTTCGGAACAACGGTAGTAAGTGTTGATCGTGAGCTAAATGCTATGGGAGTTGTTCTTAGTATCAAAAAAATGAACGTCGTGTACAGAAGCGCTCACGCTCGACAGGACAGCAACGGAGAACAGGGTGGGGCGCCTGCCCGACCCGGTTTTTTCATTAAACAGCTTTTATTATGTAGCTAGGAAGCACATACACAGTAGTTTGATGTCATGTCTACGTGTCCGACAGATCATTGACACGGACATAGTTATGATATGTGTTTAACACGTGTACAGACATGTTTAAATAAAAAAATAAATATTTTTTAGCTTTGACACACCGGCTTGAATTAGGTTAGCCACGGCTTACATTTTTTAGACAAAAATGTTTTTTTTTGTTAAAAAAAAATAACTTGAAAGAATCAAAATACAATTCTTTATTTTTATTGATAATAGATATAAGAATTATCATGAAGAAACTATTGAATTCAATCAACAAAATTAACAAACTTTAATTTTTTTTATTTGTATGTAGTAAATGTGTTAGGTGATATTTCTTGATTATTTTTTGTTGTGAATTGATGGATTAGAATGACTTTATAATATCTCTTGTAATTGTTATTTTGGAAGGGATATTAATATTTTATACAAGTGAGATTTATGTCATTTTTTGTTGAGAGAATATGATGTAAATATTTAATTTTTTGATAAAATATGAATCTATTTAAAATTCTAATATATATACATGTCGTGTTTTACATTTTTTAGAACTTCTTGTGTCCCGTGTCCCATGTCCCATGTCCCATGTTTGTGCTTCCCAGTTATGTAGTAAATGAGTAATAATAGTGTTTGCCACTTGGATTAAATTTTGATCCACTAAAATTTTTAAAAGAAATTATATAATTTATTGAACTGCATGCTGGTATTGGTATATATGAAAAATTATTAAAATGATTTATCTTAATTATTTTAGTAATGTAGTTTTTTTTTAATTTAGTGATAGTGTGTAATATTTTATGCAAATTGCATTTAGAAATCATTTCATATCTATATAAATAGAAAATAGTTATATTACTCATACACCACAATTTCATATCATTTTAAATAATACTTGCCAATTACATTACAATTTTAACAAGGTCTATTCAAAATTTTTTTAAATGAAATATATTTAGTCACCAAAATTTTGTTGCCAAAATATATGTCAAAATGATATGAATTTGTAACTACCATTAGATAAATATGTGATATCTATAGTTTTGTTTCATCCAAAAATCACCTTAACTTCTGACAAAATTTTAAAAGATTTTTTTCTGACTAGGATTACTCATTTATAATTTAAACTATATAAAAAGAAACAATTTATACCTACAATCCACTAGTTAAAGAGACATTTGTATTGAAAAAAAAAAAAAAAAAACTCAGCCACATGCTTAAACAATGTTTTGTTAATCCTACTTGAACAATGTTTGTAAATCTTACCATTTATTTTAAGATTTAGAAATCATTCCTTTTCTAATAAATTTATTTCATTTCTATTTAAAAATTGTTTCTAAACACGCTCAAATAGCAAAGAAAGTAACATAATATGGATATGGGATTTTCTATGAAGTCCTTAGTCCTGTCCTGACAACTAATCCTCAATCCATGGACTCTGCTTGGGTCTCCTGACATTCCTCATGGCCTTCCAAACAACACTGTTACACTTAAACCCAGCACCAAAAGCAATCTGACAAACACGGTCACTCCTCTTGATCCTTGAGTTAGCCTCAAGGTATGACAATTCATACCAAGTGCTGCTGCTAGATGTGTTCCCAAACCGCTCCAAGGTCTTTTTCGATGCCTCCATGTACTCTTCTGTGAGCTCTAAGTTCTTTTGAATTTCGTCGAGCACCTTCTTGCTTGTTGCCAGAATGCATACATGCTCAAAAGCCAACTTGTAATTAGGAATATATGGCTTTGTTTTCTTTCTCTTGAAGAGCAAATTGGTAAAGAAGTGGAGCTGCTCTGAGACTGGCAAAACTAGTGGGCCTAGTGTTGTAATGTTGGCCTTTACTGCATGCCCTCCCACTTCAATTACGTCTTTGCTAACAGAAAGGCCTTTCCTTCCTTCCGCATCTTCTCTTTGATGTATGCTCTTGAAGCTTTTGGTGTCCATGCCTTTGTGAGTTCGAACCAGCTGGAAATATTTATATATATATATATAGTTACAGATTATTATCCTTAATTCAGCTCAAATGACCAATTTTGTCAACAATAATTAAGAAATGGGAATGGCAGATTCAAAATAGCTATGAACTTTAACTATGTTTACTCAAAACAATAATTATTCGCTTAAGGTTGAGGTCTAAGATTTGATCTTTTGTTAATTAAAATATTGGTGAAAATTAGAGATAAATATAGATATACCTGTTTGAGTTCGTACTTGGCGCGCCATCTATCTAGGCGGAAATTTGAGAGCATCATAGCAGCAGCCCCCATTCTAAAGAAGCAATTGGGGAGCAGCATATCAAAGTCATTGCCATTGTACCATGCATAGCTCACAGCTTCTGTGCTCACTACAAGTGCATATGAACCTGGGTAGGCATCTAGAAGGTCTTTGGCTAGATCAATGGCTATGATTCCAGCAGCACAGCCCATGCCACCAAGGTTATAGCTATGGATGTCATGCCTAAGCTTGAAATGATGTATTATCATTGATGAAATTGAAGGTGTAATGTTTAGTATTCCACAGTTCACAACAAGGATTCTAATATCCTTTGCTTTCACTTCTGTGGCAGCAAGAAGGTCCTTAATTGCCCCAAACATGACCATGGATAACTCTTCTCGGCCCTCTTTTAGGGAGGGTTTATGACCTGGGCGAAAAACTACCTTTGGCATGTAACTCTCATCGCCTATCCCAGATTTCTTTAGAACTCGCTCTTGAAACTCCATGGCAGCATCATTGAAATTCCCAGATCTTCTTGCTAACTCAATGAACTCTGCCTTGGAGATCTGCATGCAATTGTTCAAAAAAGAAAAATCATTTCAAGCATAATAATTGCATCAAATATATATATATATATATATATATATATGTATATATGTATTTTGAAAATAAACAAAGAGACATATATGCACACTAGCAAATTAGCAGTGAACCGATCAATTTAAAAGGCTTAAATGATTAGGTGAAAGATAAAAAAAATGACTCGAATATATACACAATCTAAATGCAAAGAGTAAGAATTAATGAAAAATGGGTTTTTACCTTGAATTCATTTGGTGGACGATAACATGCAAAATCAAGCAAATATGTAGACCGAGGAGTCATGTCAATGTAAAAATATAAGAATAAGCATAAGAGCCCTAATAAGAATAGAGCCTCCGTAAGATCATATTTTGTTGAGAAATCTTCCCAAGTGATAATTCTTCCTATTTGAGTTTTCATTATGACTGCAAGAAGGGGTGGCACGAGCAAGAAATAGAAGCTATGGCTAATGAGGTAGCCATAACCCAATTTCACATATTTCAGATTAACAGAACTAAGGAAATCTGGGAGGCTAGGTCGAACTCTCACAGAGAAAGAAAGAGAATCAGCATTTGGACCAGAATTTTCAATCCCTCTCTGCACAATCTCTGTGGAAAATTGCTCACTTTCTTTTGCCATGGGAGAAAATTTAACTAAAAAAAAAAAAAATAAGGTGTTGNAAAAAAAAAAAAAGGTGTTGGAGAGGTAAAAGAAGCGTGTATTTATGGACGTATATGGTAAACTAGCTAGTGCAGCTGTATAGGCATGCTTGTAATATATTGAAAGGTGCAAAAATAGGATAGCAACATTTGAACAATGGGAGGGAGAGCAACTTGATGGGATATACATATATAGTAATGCATGTACATATCTGCACAACTCTGATAGCACCCCGCAAGAAACATTGGCGCAGTAAAATATGGAATTAATGTTAAGGAAACAACTGAGACTACAAACAGAATAGGCACATTGTGCATGAATGTGTTTGAGCAGCGCGTTTGTAGCACCATCAAAATTGTATGTAAAGGAGAGTTTTCACATATTTAGCTGGCAATGCTGAAGTTTCTTACTCTTATTAATTTGAATAATTCTTTAGGTAGACTTTTTGGAATAATTTTTTAGCCTTGACATGAGAGAGTTTGATAGGCTCTCTGCACCTCTTTAGGATAATTTTAATATTTTTTTGGCATACAATACATGGAATAATTTCAATGTAAAGGTTCGTTAAAATATTTTTTCTAATCTGGTTCATGATCACAATTTTATTTTAAATGAACCTGTACAAAAAGCATAATCACTTAGATGGATCGAACTAACAGTACCCTTAATATATATATATATATATATATATATATATATATATATGTTTTTTTGTTAATGCACATCTATTGGAATTCCCTTTCAAATATTTTTTCTTCTCTCTCTTTTCGTTTTTAACTAAATTTAAAACTTTATATAATTACATAAGAACACATAACATAATTGGTTTAAAATTTAAAAAAAAAAATTGAGATATTAAGTTCAAATTCTTTATTTTTTTATATCTTCAATTAAAAAATCTAATTTTATCTATTTATATAAAAAAAAAAAACACTTCATATATTAATATATAGGTAACAAAAAAGATGACAGACGTAACAACAAAATAAAATAAAATAAAAAAGACATAAACTACTTGTGTGAAAAGGATTAGAATACAACAGACAAAATAATTAATTAAGTGAGAGCTATGCTGCTATGGTATGCTATGGCAGCCATTTATTATGATTGCTAGCCATATTCCATTAGTCAAAGAAACTAAACTATGGATCAAATTGTGTAACTTTTAGCCTCACTTTTGTACCCTTTCTTTAGTGTAAATTATCCTAATTATGTAACCAAAAAAAAAATTGTAACAAAAAAATTATCCTAATGGATTATTGAGAACTTGGATTGGAATAGAAAGTTAATTAACCTTTTTTTGGAATACGAATATCACATAAAATTAATTATTGTTGTTATTAATATTATCAAAATTATATAATTTCATTAATCTTAGAAAGTTATATGATGATAAAATATGATGTTGATGCATGCATGCTAATTTCAAAATTATTAATATAAGCTCTATTATTTTTATTATAAAAATATTTCCCTTAGTCCCTTTCTTTCCATTCTTTTATTTCCTCCTATGCCCTTCCCTTTTCCTTTCCCTCCAACTCCCAGACATAATTTTAATAAATTTTCTTTTCATCATAGAAAGTCAATTAGTCTGACAACTCAAGCAATTTCTTGGTCACTTGGACAAAGAATAGTCTATTTATCTATTACCAAATTACAACAAGTGATTCACAAAAGAAAAAATCGATCCGGCAATGATATGTGAGTTTAGCGACACTTGCTTTGATTATAGGAATATGAGAGTTGATGTCAATGATTATATTTTGTCCTCCGCTTGTACTTTGTGCTAGAGGAAGGAATTGGTGGGGACACATGGCTGGTCAACCTCAGCAAAGGACAACCTATACCCATACACACACAGGGAATGAGAATGTCAAGTATAGAGCGAGACACGGGACCTCTCTCGACCAACTGGACTGCGCCTCAGTTGGTTAATGGTATCTTACCATACTAATCATAGAAGAACATATTTGTAGAGATTAAAAAGTTTTGTAATTGTTATATATTTTGAGGAATTTGACGTTTATTTCAAAATATAAATAAATAAATAAAAGAAAACATCAGGTCTGAGACATAATCCTATATATATATATATATATATTTACGTTAGACTACTACAATGTTACCAGCAGAGCTTTTGCAGCAATATTTTTTACCTCACAAGCAATATTGCAACGTCAGAATGCACCAAAAGAAAATTGTAATATAACAAAAGCCAAGCAATTCTCAATCTTGACTATTCAACTGGAAGCACCAGACTCAGATACAGCCCAATCGTCACTGCAGAGAATTAGCCACTCTGCAATTCAAAGGTGAATAAGAGCGAATCAGATACGTCAGAATGGACTAATAACAGTGTGTGCATGAAAGCTATGGGGTGATTTTTTTTTTTTCATTTATTTTATTTTCCTTTAGACAAATGAGGAGATAATACTTAATGCTCTCTTGAAGAAGGGCACGAGGGGTTCAAACCCCTACCTTGGAAACATGACAAGTTATGAAGTAACTTATGACTGCACAGTACTCAATCATGGAAGTGATGAAACAAAGTACCGCAAGCTAAAATGTAGCTAAAAAACATGAAATCTTGCTCAAAAATGAAATTGTTAATCATTGTGCCATCTAATGTATGTTGTCACCATACTTTTATTCATATCAAAATCTATTGCAACATGTTATTTGCTTAGAACATGAAATATAATTATCCTATTAGTGACGTAACTAGCTTGGCTCAATTACTCAGACATTTCAAAAGATCAAGGACGTTGAAACTGCAGCAAATAGTCACCATTAGTTTCACTCTCAAGATGAGGTTATGTTGGCTAAAATTTTAACTATCTGCTCGAAAAGACCTATCTTTGTTATTTTGGAAACTCCAACACTCTTCAAAAGCAGCACCTACAACTGACCTTCTAAACCCGTTTTCATGTTATCATACTCTCCTTCAATTCCCTGCTGCTGCTCCATTTGTACTTAATTCAAGTTTCAAAGAAAATAATCAATACATTGCTACCTAAGGTTGGATGTTCACATGAGACACACCTTCTGCTATAGATCTATTTTACCAAAATGTCTGAGCCATGTCCTCTGCCAAGTTAAACACGATCGATTATACACATATATTTCTCTATTACAAATAAAGCAGAACTACATGAAAATATGAACAAAAAGGAAGAGGTAAATGAAAAATGAAATATTAGACAAAAAGATAATTTAATATTTTAGCTTCTTCTAGGTTCTAAAACTAAGACACTACATCTTAGATAACCGATCAAGGAGAAAGTGTAAACTAGTTATTACTAAAACAACCATCGACTACAATTGTAGTTTGTTAGCCCTAAGCTTATGTGTATATACTAAGCTTAGTGTGATAAGTTTAGATGATGACAAATAGGAATAATATGCATGATAACGTTATTTAACATGTTATTCTTGATGCTTTAATCATGCATATTGGATATCTTTAGTTCCTTGAATCATATGACCAATATTGTGCTTTAATGAATATGCTTGATATGGTGTCAAACTAGAAGTTCTTACAAGTTCATCAAGCATGTAAAATATGTTGGTGAGATTTAGTATATGATTCATTGAATTGGACTAACTCTATGGATTGGAAAGTTTTACATCTTTTATGTAGGAAAAGTCCAAGAAAGAAGAGTGAGCAATTGAGCAAGATACTTGGAGATAGTATGATGATGATGCTCAACTCAAAGACAGAACAAGCTTGAAGAACTTCATGATGGAATATAATGAAAATCAAGCTCACTCAAGCAAGGTGGAAAGACTATGGAACTTGAAGAGTGCAAAAGTTAGTCTAGGATAGGCTTACCTTATAAAGCACTGAGTAAGTATCATCTAGAGCTCAACCAAAATGGAAATAAGTGTTTTAAAACCAAGGTATTTGAAAATGGTTCAAACTTTATAAACTTGGTTTGCAAAAATATTTTAAAGAATCACCTAGTTTTTGGAAACGGGTGGTTCATAGTTTAAAGGAAATGGTTTCATGTTAAAATGATGCTTTGGAATGCAATGGACCCTTGGAAAATAGTTTGGAACCTTGGAGAATTGATTTGAACAGCTTTGGAAATCAAAACAGAGCCAAGGAGTCGACTGCACTATCTTGCTAATCGACTAGCAGCAGAACTGGAGTGCTCTCTGTAAAACAGAGGCCGCCAGTCGACTTCGGAGCATGGGCAGTCGACTGTTTTCAGTGGAACACACTCCAACGGACAAAAACGGCTAGTTTTGTACCCAAATCAACTCCAACGGATCTTCTATCACCTGGGCTATATCTAGACAATTTCTATGAAGCTAAAAAAAGTTAACAATGCTGGTTTTCTGATTTAATCAAACATCTACACATTGAAAACCCAAAAATCCAAAGATTGAGCTGTAGTTTGTGAAATAACTCATATAGTTGTGCTTCAACTTTATATCTACTCTTTGTGAGAGATTTTTTCTGAGTTGTATTCTTTCATTCCTTCAATCTATCTTGTACGGGACGTGGTCCCATAGCTTGTGAGAGCTACTACTCAAGAGAGGGTGAGGTATTCTTGAGAGTAGGTTGTAAGGTTGTGGTATTCCTTGTTCAAGAGTGAGGAAAATCTTGGTGTTGTAAGAGGTTTTGCAAGTGCCGGGTAAACTTGCTAAGATAGTGGAAATACTCAAGTAAGAGCTACTACTCAAGAGAGGGTGAGGTATCCCTGAGAGTAGGTTGTAAGGGTGTGGTATCCCTTGTTCAAGAGTGAGGAATATCTTGGTGTTGTAAGAGGTTTTGCAAGTGCCGGGTAAACTTGCTAAGATAGTAGAAATACTCAAGTAGGATCTTGAAGAGAGGATGTAGGCAGAATTGGCCGAACCTCTATAAATTCTTGAGTTTGATTCTCTTCCTTACTCTCTTTATTTTGAAAACATACTGTGTTTTTGTAGAGCTTGCTGTATGCTTCATATTAATCCTTCTCATTGAGTTGCCTTGTGATATCTTGAGCTAATCTTGTCATATATTGCTGGGATAGATTGCTCCTATTGGTTTCCAATTTATATTTTTCCTCTATGTATTGAATTGGTGGAAACAAAGAAGGGGATTTGCAGAAAAATTTGAAACACCCAATTCACCCCCTCTTGGGTGTAGGTTGCCTTGGTTAACATAGTTAAAAAAGACAGCAAGCAAAAAGCATGAGATTCTTTCTTCAATTATGAAGCTGTCAATCCTTGGACTGAATAGAACTTTTATTCAACCCCATAAAACTTAGCAATGTTTAGGTTGTAAGATATCTAAATGCTAGTGGTTAACACAATTCCCAAACAGAATGAAGAATCATAAATAAACAAACACAAAAAGAAAAAAAAAAAAATCTATAAACAATACTCTGGTGTGGACCATAAAACTAAGCAATCTTGCAATGAGAGAGAGTAAGATATCTAGTTGCTGATCAACACAATTCACAAACAGAGTGAACAATTATAGGTAAAGAAACCAAATGAAAAGAACCATATAGAAGTAATACTCTGCGGCTAGAGGAGACTCTGGGAGAATGCAGGCGCAGGAGCTGGCCAGCATGGGAGCACCATTGGAAATACATTTCTCCACGAATAAACATCATAAGCTCCACTTCCAACTACTTCCAAAGTTCTTGTCCAGACGTTGCAGGAAGCAATGCGATTAGCGTATTCCAAATACACAATATCTGAATTATATGGATGAAAAGCTACCATACGGCAGCTGCATTTCAAATTTTTCCCACTCATTTGGTGGGGTGAGATAAAATCTGACGGGCCCTCTCTGGGGACCCGGGTAATCTCATTCAGATAAATCTTATGCTGAAAGCTCCATGATGCTTTCTTATAATCTTTGAGTTCCCAAATAGTTATACTGAGAGCACGATCATAAGGTTTATCCAAAAATTGAGAGATTTGCAAAGAACCACAAGATGGTCCAAGGCAACCCATATTGACTCCTAGGTGAGCACCATTTGGAACATTAAAGCAATGGCACTGCTTTGGCTGCAGAGAAGTAACACTGTTACCATTGTCAATGTTGTAAGGATTATACACAAGAATTCTCCTAAAACCCAAAAAGAAAAGCTTTCCATCGAAGGCAACACCCCGATTACGAATGCCACCAAAACGAAAGCTCATGGGGCTTGACAGAACTAATTCACTCCACTTCCCAATAGTTGATGAAAAGACTTCTACTTTGAACTCGTATAACGGATAGGAGAATCGAGGAATACAAACCACCTCAAACCTGCACTGAGAATTGAAGGTCACGTTCTCTGTTTCTGCATCTATTTGGTAATAAGGGTCGCAAATGAAACCCACAACAACCTGACGCCAACTTTTCGAGGTAGGGGCAGGAGGGAGTTGTAAGCAGTAATTGGTAAGAGGGTTGAAGAGGTAGTATATGCTTTTCTCAAAAAGCTCATGTTTTGTGCACAAAAGCCAGCCATTTGACTCACCCATGACTTCGAATTGTGAGAGAAAACCCAAGGCGAATTTCCTAACAACTTGTTCTAGCTCTAAAGCTGGTTCCTTGGGAAAGAAAAGCACATTCTGAGGAGAAAATATAAAAGACAAGTGATCGAGGTGCTTGAGCTTCTCAAAGAGGCTATGCTGACGAGAGATAACGCAGCGAATGAAATCGGGATTGGAGATTATAGCATGCCAGCGCTTTGTTACGGACTTACATCGAACAGCTGATACGCATTGGAGACGATGAAGGATCTCCTCCAATAATTCATCAGGAAGATCGTTAATGTTAGTTTCCGATGAATTGTTCGGCCTCGGTTGCAGCGAACAACTCGTAGTTTCGGCCATGCCCGTCGGAGACCGATAGCGAATAGGACTTCGTCTTGTCAGTGTAACTCTGTTACTGTATATATGATTATATTCTATTCCAGAATTCACACCTTAGTATGGGCCTATTGGGTTGGGCTTTGGGCAAAAAGGAAAAGAAAAACTTCCAACGGATGGCATTGGGCCGAGGCTTGCTATTTGACAAGGCTTAAACTTAAATTCATCTTGGAAAAGTGTACCGTACTCCAAATATACAATATCTTTCATTATGTGAATGAAAAGCTACCACGAGGGGTAAATCCAAATTTAGATCTGGTTATGTCACTTGAGTCATGTTGCTTAGATTTGAGTCGTCTATTTTATTAAAACTCATCTTAACCAATAAATGTTAATATATTTTAATAGTTGATATGAACTTTAATAGAATAGACGATTCAGATTTAAGCAACATGACTCAAGTGATATGACCAAATCCGGGTTTGGGCATATCCCACTAGAGGGCAGTGTATTTTCTTTCTCAAATGGCGTTAAAGCAAGTTTTGCCTCTGTGATCAGCTGCCAAAAGTCATTGAGATAAACCTTGTGCTGCAAACATCATGTTCCTTTTTCGTAGTCTCTGAGTTCCCAAATACTCATAATGGGCAAAATACCATTAGATATTGATCCCCTTAACCCTTGACTAATTCGCAAAGACCCGCAAGATGCTCCAGGGCAACCCATTTCAACTCCAGGGTGAACTTCTGTTGGAAAATCAATGAAACGACACTGCCTTGGCTGCTGAGAAGTGCTAGTATCAGTCATACCACTATCAAGATCAATGTAACGATCACACATCCTTGGGCGAGAAGAAACAATCGTAGCATTATCAACTTTGAAAGGATCATACACAAGAATTCCCTGGGAACCCAAAAAATGAAACTTGCCATTCAAGGCAACACCACGATTCGGAAGGCGGCTTAATTGAAAGCCCCCTGAACATTGACAGAATTAATTCACACCACCTTCCAAGGGCTGATGAGAAGACATGCACTGTGAACAGATAGTGCTTGCTTTGTAAGTGAGGAAAACATACCACCTTAAACTTGCATTCAGAATTGAAGCTCACATTCTCGCTTTCTATTAGTCCAATAAATTTTTCTGGTGTACAAAAGCCAGCCATTTGATTGCCCGAAGACATGGGAATTTTCGAGAAATTTTGACATGAATTTCCTTATCATTGGTTCTACTTCTGAAGTTAATACCTTGGGAAAGAGTAGCACCTTGTGATCACTAGTGAATATAAAGGAGGAGTGGTGAAAGTGCTTTTGCTTCTGAAAGAGGCTATTTGACGTGAGATAAGATGAGAGCATGCCAGGGCTTTGAGACGGACATTGATCGAACAGCTGATACGCAAGGGAGTCGGTGAAGGATCTCCACCATTAAGTCTTCAGGAACAATGTTGATAAAATCGTTGTTGGAACTTGATTGTAGAGAACAACTCCTCAATAATTTGGTCTTGCCTCGGCCATTCTATTATAAAACTTAACACACTCTGTATGAATTATAAGCTTAAGGCCTAAATCTGATTTATATATCTTTACACTGTAACCTACCTTGATGCGGTTTAGAAAGGGGGACCTACATTGATCAAGAGTATACTAACTGTTTTTTTTGTATGACAATATTTTATTTTAAATGTTATATGCAGTAGTTTCTTTTATTTATTTGCTAATCTTTATTAAATTTCAAATCAATCTTTTCATCAAGGGTCCCAACTTCCATGGGAATAAATCTTTTAGAAAGGTCAGGCTGCATGGTGACTCCATGTACAAATTAAGACTAACACCAAAACTCTGCTTTCTTTTATTCATACTGGTTTCATTCATAAAGAGCTTGGCTTTCTATAACAAATTAAGGAATCAAATGAATTATTATTATTGTTCAAACGTGTAATCGTTTGTATTTTATTAGGGTTTTGATAGGAAACTCCTAACCTAAGTTACAGACATGGTAGAATACACAACCAAGAATCTAAACATAATCCAATTCTAACACTATAGCACAACCCACTTATACATACGCATCCGTGCTTTGGTTGCTAATGCTGCTCAGACTCTAATTTCTTGCGTTTTTCTTAATTACAGAAAAAAACATTTGTACACAATTCATCTATTGTATAATTGTTGATAAAGATATCATCATATCATTTACAAGAGAAAAAAAAAATTAGAATCATGTCATTTAAGCTTGTTGGTAGAAGTTTGTAGCAACTAAATTGGATTGTGGTGCGGGTACATGAGCTGGCCACCGTGAAGGGGCCAAGGCTTAACTCCAATTTCAACCATACCCAATTCTCAAAGCAACAGAATAAATGGCTTGCAGTTGTGACATTACTTTCCATAATTTGCCTACACGCTTGCGAGTTATTGCAATAAGTAAAAAGTTCTGGAACTTGCAATTTGCCTTTGGCAAATGGAATTACAGTCTTACAAACTTGAGCAATATTGCACTAAGCACAGGTCAACCTCGAGTAAGAAACAATTATTACCAATAAATGAAACCAGAATAAACGAGACATTCACACCATTTTTTTTAATAAAAAAAAAAAAAACAAATTAAGGGAGTATTGAAACAGACCTTGAGGAGTTTAAGCCAGATTAACTAAGGTTGCTTATTTAATCCAAATATTTTAGACTGAGAGCAAACAGCTTGAAAACTATGCTAATATTATTATTATTAAATCTTATATTAAAACCGCAATATGCAGTTGGATAATGCTTTTCTAATGTTG
The DNA here is from genome assembly GCA_003255065.1 of Cercis canadensis. Classification (NCBI taxonomy): domain Eukaryota; kingdom Viridiplantae; phylum Streptophyta; class Magnoliopsida; order Fabales; family Fabaceae; genus Cercis; species Cercis canadensis. The sequence continues at coordinate 522,486 of QAOA01000060.1, forward strand.
CATTCAGCACATGAGTAAGGGGCAGCATAGAGGGAATGGAAAGATTGGGGACTCTAGTTCCTGCAATTTCTTTATTAATTATTATACAAATATACTCTTGTATAATAGATCCCAATGGAGATCTGTTTTAATAATCATACAAACAATCAGGATAAATATGTCAACGTGTAAATGTTACAAAAATCAAATTATATTTTAGACGACTCCGCATATGTACATTTAATCACAAATTAATCAAACATGATAAAATATGAATATGTACAAGACAGTTCTATTCTCACTATACCACTGGATGCTGTGTAGTCTCCTATGCAGCTTTGACAGCTGTCTATCAGTGAGCCATTCTCTAGTATCGGACCTAAAGATGTGCCAATGGCACTGTTGCCGTTTAGCTCAAATCAAAACCAGCATCGGCATTTATGGCATACAGCAATTTAGTTTCCATTTGCACCTTACTGCACCAGTAACACGTAATTGGAGATGAGTATGTTCGTCAGAGAAAATAGATGACAAATAAGACTCCACAAAAACTCAACAAATAAACTAAGATGAGATATAAAGACTGCTTATAGTACCCTACTTTTCCAACGAAAGCTCAAGATAAATGTATATAACTTTAAACTTTAGTTTCAGACATAACCAAGCCATCCACTGCTCTCAGTATTTCAGATACTGTTAGTTGACAATACTCTGATTCTTCTTTAGTTGCACGACAGCAATCATAAAACATATTCCATGTCTGAATTGCAAAGAAAAGCTAGCACTAACACAAACCTTCTGTATGGTGGAAGCTTGAGTAGATTCATACAAGTAGCTGATGTTGGTAATCGGTCAAGAGCTTCCTCGGAAGCATTTCCAGCAGCCCTACAAAACGAGACATCAGAGAATTACACTTTTAGTCTTCTGAAGTACATTAGAAGAAGGTGAATGTTAAAATAAATAAATAGAACAGAATAGGTCATTTTCTGAAATCAATGTTAGTACTAGATATCAGAACTGCAGAGACATTCACCTTTGTATGCAAAACAAAGGTTCAAGAAACCGAAATCCAAGCAATGGTCCACGAGAGCAACCTGTCACAAACCTGTTAAATATCATAAATTTAGTATCCAATCTGAGATTTTTCATATAAAGGCAACTGAATGCTAGACATATAGCTCACTTCAAAAATTTCTTCTTGTTTTCCAATGAAAAGCCTTTGAGAACTTCCCAGAGCATCAGAATCACATAATGTTCCTATCAAAAGGAATAGTAGTATAATACGTCAGAATTCAACACATTCAATAAGAATAAACTATTAAGACAATAAGGCACATGGTAGTTCTCTTCATGGCATCAAACACTGACACTCTGAAACGATATTTAGACTGAATGAAAAAAGAAAAGCTTATCCGACAGGATCCATAATAAGTCCTCATGCAGTTCTTTGCAGTTTACCATGAAGCATGTAACATCTTTTTGGTCCCTAAGTTCTACCCTTTTCTCAATAAGCTTGTGTCACTACACTAATAGGTCCCTACTTTATATGTACATTCTTTAAAACAATAATAATGAACAGAAAATATAAACCATATATCTAAAGAACAATCTTGGAATAAAGTGTAATCAAGTGTTTAACATAAACTATAGAACATCAAAGACCAAGAGGTAGTAAGATCAATCTAAGTATATCCACAAAACTCTGTAAGAGCTTACACTATGATAGCCTCCTGCATAGTTAGTGTGCAGCCGCAGATCATCAACATCCAAGCTGTCAAGTGAACCTGATATCAGAAGCTGTGAAAAGCAGTTATGTCAAGCAAGTTGGGTACTGAATACATTAATATATGATTACATATGTAAGAGAATTTCTGGGAACAATCTCGCAGTATAACACAAAAAATGGTTCATATAGATAAGTCAAGCCTTTCTTCCAACTTAAATCCAGACATTTTTCTACTTGGGCTCATTGAGAACAACAGAATTTGCATCCCAACTCAAATGTCCCCACTATCATGTTATTTCCAAGAAAGCATTGATAATCAAAAGATTTAGGAAAAGTTGACATAGTTTCATGTTATTAATGGCTTAACTCAAGAAGAATTGCATTACTCTGGGAAAAGGAATGAAGCTAGAAAAAACTAAAATTACTTGCAAACTGTCAAAAGAACCTACTTTACTGTCACAAAAGGACTGAAGATAGACAAAAGCATATTATAATTTACTATGAGTTCAGCTATTATGTTATTAATTGCTTCAGTCCTTGCTTGTAAGATCTCTTTTTTTTAGTTATCACTCCCCCCTTCTATCTCATCAAACTATCTTTTCTGTCCATTGATTTTCGACTAGCAAATATCCTGAATTGAGGGTGTAAACACAGACAGCTCTTAGAAGGTCAAAACTTAAATCAAATGCAAATGTAAGTACACAATAATTTTAACAATTTCACAGTAAAGTTTAGTTTTCACTGAGAAATTTTGTAGGTATTTCTAAATTTCCTTCCCTCTACACACAATAAAATAGAAGAGACTCAAACTAGCATGGTTCTGCTGCTTTTGCACATGGTAAACCCCTCATAATCACAGGGAAACTCAACATAAAAGAAGAGAACAATCTACCAAAAAGATAAAACAAAGAATGGATTAAACAATTTAAAACTTGACATTGCCACAAGAGAAAGTGCCTAGCTTAACATAGTTGATCATTTCTGGCACAGGTTTTTTTGTTATAGAAAAGCTGAGAAAGTTTCATTAAAATAAGAGTTAAATCAAGATTAAAGGGTAGGGTGTCCTCCTAAACAGGCAAGAAACAAAAAAGCAGAAACAAGAAAAAGAACAGAGAAACCAAAAATATGTCTTTCTCAAGGAAGCTGCAGTGGAAAAGACAAGGAAGCCAAGGCATACTTCTTAGTTCATACACTATGGAGTTGAGAAGCCAAATATATATCTGTCTCAATAGGAACACAATTAGCTACTACATTCATATTTCAGTGATATGCCTTTTAACATTAGTTTGGGTATATTTAGAGTAAACTGTCATTTGCGTCCTTGAAAGACCCACACACTAACAAATTAATCCTTGAAAGATAGTTAATTACAAAATAGTCCTTAAATCATCAAAGCTTAACAGATTTGAGTAACAGTGGACAATATTTCTTATAACTTTTGATGATTTAAGGACTATTTTGTAATTAACTATCTTTCAAGAATTAATTTGTTTAAGTGTGAATCTTCCAAGGATGCAAATGACAATTTACTTGTATATTTACATATTTGACAAAATGACAAACATCCTGTCATTATCCAGATTCTTAACACCACCATGCTAGAGTAAGTACAATAAGGAAAAAGATTATGAAAAGACAGCATAGCTTCTGAGCCATAGAAATGGAACATAATACCTGAAGTTCATGCTCGTTAAACATATCAATCCAATCCTTGAGTATAAGTTGCTGAAATCCCCTCAAGAAATGAGAGCTTTGTTGACGTATCTGAAATCATTAATTTTTGCCATGTAACGGAAACATGTATTCATTTGTAGTTCAAGATGCAATCAGAATTAGGATAAAGAAAGACTTTACCTGAAAATTCAAGCGGTGATTGGCTACAAGGTGAATAAAAGTGATGACATTCTCATTAGTGACTCGTAGGTTCTTTCCTCCTGGAAGCAGCTCCTCTTCTGTTTGTTCTCCATATTCATTGTTTACTATAACAAAGTATAGTTCCAACTCCGAAATGTCACCCTCATAATGCTGTTGGCAAAAACAAATTAAAGGGGGGAAAAACAAGTGAGACAATCACTTACAAAATAGATGTCCTACAAAGTGATTTACCACCTTCCTACTCCCATACCACATGTTACAATCCGCATCTCACCCCAAGCCAAAACCCAAAGTCCGCAATAAACACCATCAAATTTTAATGCAAAAAAACACAAGATAAGGTGATGCAAAAGCAGTGGCATTACCTTCAGAAAGATAAGGTGACGATATAACTCCGTATCCAAGGAAGGCAAGTCATTCAAATAGTTGTACCTGATATCAGGGGAAATATAAGTTTTCAAGAAAATGAGTTAGACATCCTTAGATGCTATTCTATTACAACACACATAAAGTGGAAGATCTATGAAATGAGACAACTCCTTTTCTACAAGATCTTTTAGAAACTATTAACCCTTCTAAATTACTCCATGTTGGCAATTCATTTTGGGCTTTAGAGCTAACAAACAATTATTTACTCTTCGAACATCACTTCGTTAAAGCAAAAACCATTAAGAAACTGAATTGCACAGATTAAATATCACGTCACGGAGTAATTGATAGTCTGAGTCTAAAGCTCCCTCCAAGTTCAAGTCTTTTATTTGAATTGTGATGCTTAATAGGGTTCATAGTAACATTTCAATGTGGCTTATACATAGTTCTAGCTCTAAAACAGCCACTCATCTATTTTTACATAGCCCAGCAGCCACCTCTACATAGAGTAGTTTGTTTGCCCTTTTTGGTGAATGTTGAGTGTGCCCCTCAACTTTGGAACAGTTCTTATTAATTAGCTCTAGAGGCTTTGGCATGAGAAAGGAGGCTAAATTTCTTTGTCAATGTGCAGTTTATGCAGTCATTTGGTGCTTTTGGCTAGAGTGGAATGCCTGTATTTTCAAGGATACTTCCTCGACCTTAGGAATGGTTAGGGATAAGATTATGCATTTGGCCTCTCTTTGGTGTTATGTCCATGGTCTTTTTAGGGGAGTTCAGATGTCAAGAGGGGTTTGGATAGCCTTACTGCATTAATATTCTTGTGTTTTAGTTCTTCTTACTTTCTTCATTTTTTGTTTACGAAGATATCTTATCTTCTTTTATTAAAAAAAACAAATACTCAATCAGTTTTATAGATTTTATATTATCACAATAACTTTTTGGTTATCATTCCTACATTCGATTAACATTATTGTTTTTATTTTGCTTTCATACATTAACTGAACTCCAAAGAGAAGCCAAGAAGACAACTTTCTTCCATAAGGCAGAGGAAAAAAATTCTTAAATCTTTCAGTATTTAACAACGTTAATCATCAATGAACAAACTAGCTAAGGCAGAGTAAAAGAATTCTTAAATCTTACTTTTGTTTCAATTTGCTCAAGAAGAATGTAGCAAATGGTATATCAACTAGAATTCCTTCAAACATAGCCTGCAAAATTCACCATAAAGTGAAATGCCAATTAAAAGTGGGAAAAGATTAAAATGGGATCAAGACGGATCAAACTTTGAAACATAGAAAGTAAATTGCATGGAGCAGTATATGTAATCATAGAATGCAAAGCCCCACTTAATTAAAGAGTGAAGGAGAAAAAGCCAAAAGTATACCTTTGCAAGAAGAGTTCCAAGAAAGTGGAAAAATTGGAGATGTTGTTCATGTATCATTCCAGATCCAGGATTAGGGAATAGTAGGTGATCCGATGTTTCCTGGATACTTTTATATTTAGCAAGCCAGAAACCAATAAATCATAATGTACAAATACACAGAAGACAAAAGCAGGGGTAAATACTGAAATTAGACATTTCAAAACCCCAAACCTTATTTATTTCCTTGATATCTTCCCTGACATCATACTATGATTAGATTTAGATTTAAAACTTCTGCAAACTTCCAGAAGGTTTTTTAACAAATGTTCTCGTTTCTTATTTAATTGCTAATCCACAAATGTTGTCAGTTACTCACTGGAATTCTGTATCTACACTGATTTCTGTCTGAAGTTTTATCTTCTGTCACCCCACTGCAATAACGTTTCCTAATTAGTTTCCACTGTTCTACAGATTTCAATCCTACTCTTTCTCTTATTCCCTTCAATTCTAACAGTTGAATCTTCCACAAGGAACAGATGTTGCCTTTGTTCCAGACAACTGTTCTTTATTCCATGGGATCCCACATTTCTAATCTATCTTTCCTCATATTATGATATTACCATTTATCAACATCTATATTTGATAATCATTATATATAACAAACCAACAACATGCCTTCAAGATTTAATAGCTAACGACATGCCTTTAGGATTTAATAGCTAAAGTCAAAGACATCCTTACAAAACCAAATGCAGGCATATATTTGCATTTCAAATTCTAATTTCTCATATAATGTCAATAAAGGGCAGAACAGTGTGCCAAAAGCTTCTGTTCATGAAATAGAATTTAATGCTTAACGTCAAAAGTATCCATCACAAGACAATTCCAAAAGCAATTATTTAATGCATATATTTGCATATGAAATCCCTTTGATGAAATGACAATGAAGGGGTTCCAGAGGTAATGTCATGAAAGGACACGGTTGACAAACTAGTCAAAAAGTTACCAAGAAACTGCTCCTACAGGTAAATTGGTCATGAAGGAAAAAGACATGGTCACCCAAAAATCTGAATGGAGGAAATACTTAGCGTGAGCTTCACTTTCTGTGTCCTCCAACACCTCCAATAAATCTTTAAAATAAATAAATAAAGAGTGGAAATCTAGATTATTTTTTTTTTTTATAAAAGGAAATTCTACATTATTGACTTAGATATAGGTGTGTCTGGTCCTTGTGACTCCCACTATGTTTAGATACAATTTCTTTGTGCACATCAAGAAGCAAGGCTTCCCTTTGACTTGTGTCACACCAGTGCAGAAGACTTCTGATTTAGTCAAGCTAATTTTGGGCCGACTTATAAATATAGGGAAAAAAATTGTCCAGGATTGTCACTCATATTTTTACAGGTAGCTTGGGTGTGAAGGGCTTAATCAACTAGGTCATGGGTTTGCCATTATAGATCCGTTGTTAGTCAATAACTGTAACCTTGAATGCCTCTTTCCTTCAGACGACTCTAAGCTTGACTATGGTGCTTGAGTTTGCCTGCTATAATGAAAGTACTCTTAACATGAAGCATAAACAATAGCAAAAATTCATATGACCTTAAATAATCCATACTGCACATCAAAAGCAGCCCGTGTAATGTTCTCCATAAAATCTTTGAAAATTCCACCACCGTCAATTCCAGCTTCTTCGACTCCAAATTCATTGACAAAACTTACACGAATCTGCAAAACAACTAAAGTGATCACTCTTGCATGAACAGGAGGATCCCATAGACCAGAAACCAAGGAAATGGTTAAAAAATAAGATAGGCCTTAAAAAAAGAGACATTACCAATCCTCGAAGATCATCTTCTGACAACTGACTCATCTGATTATAAGCATCTTCCAGAATATGATCTCGTCTTATTCTGAACCGGTTTCTAGTAAATACAGCCTGTGATCCTTGTCTTTGTCTCACTGCAGCTAGTTGAGACTGATGGAACAATTAATAGACGACAGTCACTGTTAAGTTTAAACTAATATAGGAAAACACTATTGATAAAAAATGAATAGAAGAAACTCCAAAAGTGGCTCTGTTAACAATGGTACTATCATAGAAATATCCATAATGCAAGAAAATCCAGATATAATGAAAGGAAATTTGAGTAAAATACTTACAGTAAATATTTTAACCCTGCTAGTAAATGGTATCAAGAAAGGGGCCTGCTTCAGAATTTCATTTGCTCTTGTATTCTCTATTACAGCCTGTGGAAAGAAGATTGTCTAACTACAAGACCAAGTTTTCACTTATATAACCTTAAAATTCAAAAAATAGAGCAAATACCTGAGAGATAAAGAAGTCATTCACCCCATCGGCATGGAAGTCACCAGGGGATGTAAATTGTCGCCTGTTGTTCCAATCTTGAAGCTATGGAAAGAAATTTGAAAAGCGAATAAGAAGAAAACAAAGCTAAACCATTATAGATACATAGTTATTAGAGGAAAATGCCTGTGTAATGAAAGATGCCAAGGCTCTTAGCATACAAAGATATTAGAATAGTAAGGAAAACCTCAAAAAACCAGACGATGGCTTCCAAGTGTAAAAAATAAATAAATAAAATAGTTATGTAACAACATGACTGTCTATACCTGGGAGAGGAGCTCAGAGACTACTATGCTAACCCTTTGTTGAATGAATTCAACAGTCTGCCTCTTACTAGCAGAGCTAAATTGGACAGGTTTCACTGAATTAGAAGATGTATTATGATTCACCCACAGAAGCTGCCACAAAGCCTGCAGAAACAGCAAAGTTATAAATTAACTGCAACTGTCAAGCAGGTAACATTTTCACTAGGCATTATTGCAATTCTTTTTTTTCTTGGTCAAAACTACCCTTTTTTCAAAATATAACAACATATTGTAGTTCTTTCAACTCGTACATACAAGCAGATATACAATTTTGCAAAGAATGAACACCTAATTCAGATCTTATTTACTATTCAAGGAAGCAAATTTCTATTTCAGCAATCTATTGATAAACTTTTTTTAAAAAAAATTAGGAGTTCAACCACAAAACTCCCAACAATTTTTCTTACAAAGATAGATAACCCAAACAGGTACCTGTTTCAATATAATGATGAGGCTTCTAATATCCTTCCGTGATAGTGGCTTTTCCTGCTCATAGAATTCCTCATTATCAACTATCATCAGCATGTGCCTGATAAAATGAAAATAAGTTAGAGCATACTTAAATCGTCAAGCTCAAACTGGAATATGTTTACAATTAAAAAAAAAAAAAGGAATGTTAACAAAAACAGTGATGACAGAAAAGACAGTTATGCATCCATGAAAGAATTTATAAGATGAATCAAAGGTCTTACTTGTAGACAGGACAGAAGACAGCCAGAGGTAAGAGCCAACCGGGCGCATCACCTGAAAGGTATGCTAACCGCTCAGACAAAGATGACCATTTCTTATTCTCATGACATCTCTTCATAAAATTCCAAAGCATAGGAACAAGTTCAGTTCGGTAAGCGAGGACAGTCATAATCCGTTCAAGTGGCAGTGTGCTGAAGGTAACATGTAAAAACCCGCAAACTGCACCAACAGCTGCCACCTCTCTATCATCCGGTTCATGATCAGAACTATTGACAAACGAAATGTCTCTAAATAGTATATTTGTCTGCATTACAGAAGTCACAATTTTCAATCAATTTTTTAAAGTAAATGCTGTAGATACAGATTACATTGGCCATGATGGTATACCAGTTGCAGAAGAAAACGAGGATCTATGGAATTGCAAATTTGTTGCTCCAATTTCCTATCCAAAGCTACTTCTGTGGCATCATCATTTTCCATCATATCATCCTCAGCAATCATAGGACCTGAATTAACACTCCACCAGCTTAAGAGGAAATAATAAAGTGGGAGAACCATATCTCTTTTACATAAAAAAGATATACTCAAAATATTTCAAAATATAAATTGAAGTATTTTCAATGAAAGAAGTTAAGATATCAAAAATCTTCAATTAAACAAAAATTAACTCGACCATATGATTGGAAGCCATACTTTCTTTACTGTCTCTATTTGATATTTTGATAGAAGGGAGTGCCTCCAGCAAAAACGTAGTAACCGCAGCAAGATCTATGGCCTGATTATGGACATAAGGGAATCAACTTCAAAATCATGTTGAATTATTGAGTGAAAGTTTCAAACTTCGATTGCAGCAAGCAAATTAACCCCAAAAAAAGGAGAGGTTTACTTTCATTGTCATATGTTAAGAGCAGGCTTCACCCAACAAGATATAGAGATGTTAAAGAAAAAATATAAGGAGAGGTATAACCAACCTGTAGTGGAAATATACTTAAGAGTATAACTATGTACAACATGAGTACATGAAAAGTAGCATAAAGGAGATAAAAGGATGCAAACACTTGTCCTTTTAACATGTCAATTTGAGAGTTACTAGAAGACTAGGCATTACAATAACATTTTGGTATACATATGCTTAAAAATTTATCTGTTTACAATTTTACACACATTTTATGCATATATCATATGTGATTAATAACTTCTGCACTTATATAGTTGATATTTTGATCTATGCATATGCACACTTAAAAATTTCCATGCACATAATTAAGCATATATAGTCATGTTTAATTATTTGAAAATTTCGAGTTTGATCAGATGCTTGATAGATAATAGCTTCAGATTGATTTCATTCTGTTGAACTATAGAGGTCACTTGCAACTACATTAAGCTGATTCAACTTTTCTTCGTGTTCCAACAAATGCAATAATTACAGTCTTATATTTAATGAAATGAAAAAAAGAATGTTCAATAAAAAATTATGTTAGTGTTTGAGATCATTTAACTGATAAATTAATCAAAATGAATTCAAATATACACTATAGCTGATCAAACTAAATTCAGCTCAGATATCGTTGTCCAGGCTATCAAGCTTCAAGAAATTTGATCAAATCAAGTTTAATTCAATTTGATTCGACTCTATCACAGTCCTATCCATAATAGCAAAATGTGGTTATATCTCAAATGGCCATCAGTGGGATATATCAACTTGTAGGCTCTAATAGCTAGTGGTAAAAATCTGAAGGACTGCAATAAAATTGTAAGTAAGACTTTCCTCCACAACCATCACTTTTGAGCCACAAATGAAAGACTCAATATTGCATCAGATAACTGAAAGGATGCCTTCAACCTATAGAAAATGATGCAATAATGGTAAAGCAATTTTAGTCTTTCTTGTCTTCTGTTTTTAGAAGATAACTTATCCTCTACCTTGGAGTTTTCTTTCTTTCTCCCTTGCTAAAAACCTTTTTTGAGTAAAGAAAAATTGTTGTTTCTAGGGGTGACGTCAAAGAGATTATGATCAAATCCGTTTAAAAAACTTATAACTTCTAACATATGATAGAGCAAGTATTTGTGAAGGTCGTGTGTAAGGCCATTTCAGTGGATGAGTTAAGTTTGGCACAAGTATCATTTCTTTCTCAAAGACTTTATTAGCAACTACATATAAGACAACAAAGATGTACAACCCGTTAGGTGGCATTACACTAAGTACCAACAAGAGGAAAGGCCAGAAGTCCAAAACTCCTACTGCATTAAATGTATCTCCATCAAACACCAATCTCTTCAACTAGAGAACTCATACGGTAAGATATATAAATCGTAAGATATATAAATCAAGTTAAATTGTGTATAATAATAACAGATGGTATATTATAATTAATCAGCTCTTTACCATATCAAATGAACAGTCGGGCTGAGACAAAGCAATTCCAGCAGTTTCTAATATATTTCCAAGAAGACAGGCAGAGCTAGGAAATTCCTTAGATATATCCTTAGTTAGCACATTCATCTGATTTTGCACGCATGTTGCAATTTGATGAATGTAATGTTGGCTCAGGCCCTGCGTTGCAAATACCTGAATACCAAAAAATAATTCAATTGTTTACAAGCCTTACCAAAATTAAAAGAAATGTTATAGTCTTTGGGACCATAGGCAACATCTCACCACACAAACGATCCTAAATGAATGAAGATATAAGAAAGGCCTACTATTTACTGAGGACATGAGCAATAAAAGAAGCAAAAACAATAAGTCCCACTGGGCCAGTTTGTATGCCCCCATGTACATTCCAGTTAAAACTAAAAGTACATCTTTTTAAGTACTGCAGAGGTGCCTCAACTCATCTAACAATAAAGTAAATCATCTTTTTTCCATTGTCTAGTTGCTTATGAGTTATGGGAGTCAATATTTTTCTCACTTTGAGGATTATTATGAAAGTATGCACTACGTTATTTGATTTCGTATATTTCAACAGAGAGGAGCAGTTGGAGTTTTGAAGGTGCTAAAATTCACAAAAAGGAAGTACCTAAAGACTTGTTTCATTGGTTTCCCAAGAATTTAAACATCCAAGGAATTCCTACTTGATTTTCTAGATTCTTTGAATTTCATACATTGTTCTCATTTTTTCACGTCCTTATCATTTACAAACACGTCCTTGTTGATTGATATCAGTCTAAAAATTTTATCAATAAAAAGAAGCCCCACCAGATGGAATTTATACAACATATACCTCTCTTAAGTATGGGAAAAGATGCCACAAGAAAGGAATAGTAAAGATCTGGGATGAGAAACTAAAACTTGGGTCGATATGTGAGCAGATACATGGCTTCTGACCAATGTGACGAATTACAACAGTAAGCACACGCTCCAATGATGATCCTTTCCCACTGGAGAAACAATTCTCTGCATTATCCTACAGCGGATCATTAAAGTAGTATAAGCATTTATCCATTGAATTAAACAATCGATTAAAAGAACATGGTCTTGAAAAACAGAACTAGAAAGAGTCAGGCAAACAATGTGACAAGGATGGTGCAAATAACTTCCATTGTATATTGGATTAATTGGCCTCATATTTCTTTACTAAATAAATTATTACATAATACATAAATAAGGAGAATATCAATGCAAAAGTGAATTTTAAAACACTGCAGCTGAGACATAACATAGTTAAAAGCAACATGAACAAGTGTGTTCTCCAACAACCCTCCATAGATCTCAATACTTATATTTAAGTTACTGAATTCTGAAATTTGGATGCATAAATGGATTAACATGATTAATTTATAATTTTTTCTTACATAACAAATTAAATCTCAGATCAAGAAAATGAACATCATTGTCGCTATAAATATCAGCTCCATTGTTGCACGAAAATCACACAAAATATATTTTACACTCGAAGAAACACAATTAAAATTCAATCCAACAACATTAAGTTATCTACAAAGGAATCATCTTTTGTCCTCAGGAAAAATCAGGTGAGGCTAATATCAGGAATAACATGCTCCTATGGAAATTAAAGGTAAATACACATTAAGAGGAGGATTAATTTCAGAGAATATAAAAAATAAAAAAGGAGAAGGAATGGACTACATTAAATTGTTAAATAGAATATTACCTTCCCTGTAAGAATAATCTCTCTAAGTAGGGCGAATGCGTTTTTTTGGAAGAGATATCCTACTATACTACAACTCCATGGAAGTTTAGGATCTATCAACAAAACTAAAACTTCCAATAAAGGGATAGCTGATGCATTAGATTCATTGGGACTCAATAAAAGTTGATCCTTCAACTGATACCTGTCCAGTTAAAAACTAAATGAGCAATTAGCACTGGAACCAAAAATCAAATAGAAATATATAAGGATTTCCAAGAGTATTTTTTTATGTATTTTGCAATACATGAGAAGTAAATAATACAGCAATATCAAAACTGAAGGCAGAATATGTTTCCAGCAACATCAAAACCCAAGGCAGAAAATGCTTTAAGAAAAACTGCACGAGGATTTCAAGTTTCTAGGCCACTCAATAATGGAGTAAATACATCACCCACATAAATGCACAGAAGGAAGGAGGCACCATTTATCTAATGAGCCTCATACGGATGTCATTTTGGGACTCCAATCTGTAATTATTGCATAAATTGAAATGGAAAATAATAAAGAAAAAAAGAAACCCAAAGTAAATAAACCTCCCAACCAAGCTATGCACAGTGGCTCAGGCATGTTTAAATATTGTTCCAATGTTATATTTTTCTATGCATAAGATAAGAAATGAAATAAGCCAGAGAGTGACACCACAAAGACGGGAATCAGACAAGAAGGATGCCACAAAGAAGTCAACAAGGAGGGGGGGAAAAGGAAAAATAAACATCTGAAAATTTCAGGTCAGGAAGAATCTAACAAATTAGAGAACGTTACAGCAAAGTTGTCATGATGGAGAATTTGAGATTTAGCTGAGTAACAGCAGCAGGTAAATATGTTTCAAACTCTCCCAAACCCAATGAACATTCTTCCCCATCAAACATCCTTCCATTTCTCTCTAACCAAATATATGATATGAAAGCAAAAAGGAGCATCTTTCAACATGATGCTGCATCTCATATGACCAATTTCCTATATCAACTCCATACTCGCTAGTCAGCCATGCACTTCCAATGGTTACACCATCGAAGAAATATGCAACAATACTCAAAAATACGAGTCCTGTACCTCAAAAAAGAATTATTGAAGGAATAATACTTTTTTCACTGACTTGACGTTTATACAATAACCAAAAAGAATTAATATTAATGATATGCTGAAAAGTCATAGACCTAACAAGGCTCTGTCTCCTGATCTGTGTGTGATGTGTTGCTCTGATTCAGAAATAATTGCCAAGCCACCGTTTACTTTTGAAGCAGGCTTTTTGGCATTTTGGTTGGGTGTGCCCCTTTTTTGTTTTTTTGGATAAAATAAGAATTACATTAAGAAGAAGAAGGAAGCAGTACAAGAGGAGGATAAGCTATGCTCCTTAATCAAAACAGTAAAAGAAACAAATGAAAACAGAAAAAAAAATTCAGAATCAGAAAATCATCAACGTAGTAAGGCTGTTCAATCCCTCTGCATATCTGAAACCGAAATTCCCTTAAATAGACCATGAGCTTTGCACCAAATAGAAGCCAAATAACCTTGTCCCAAGTCAGCTGGTGGTGCAATGATGTATCCTTGAAAATACGAGCATTACACTATCCAAATGCACCATTGCACACTACAATAAAATTTTTGCCTCTTCTCCCCTGCCAAATCCTCTAAAATTTGGATCCTTTTCTTTTGACTAAGTTTAAGGTTTTCGCTGAACGAAGGAGGGAACAATTTTATGAAAGCGTTCTAAGTATCCCATTTTTTAACGTCTACAGTTGGAGCAAGATGCTCGGACTTTTGAAGGGTTGGTTCCATGAAAAAGGTAAAGTCTTTGTCCTTAGACTTGCCTTGGGATAGGATTGCATTCAACCCATGGTTTCTTTCAGGGAGTCTCCTTGGTACACACGCAGAGAGATTGGAGAGATCTTTTGTATTAATGAATAAGCTTGTTTCTGCCTATGGTGGTGCAGGGGTTAAACTACGGCTGGACTGCCTTGGGGGAGCCCCTGCTGACCTACTGGCTACGACCTTAAAGAAGGTTCCAAACAAGGCTGCCCATCAAATTCCCTCTTGGTAGAGGTTTGCCACAGGTATGAGTTCCTATGATACCACAAAGGTAGGGCCTCTACAGGACGGCAGCCCCACAATACCTTTTCTTGATTAGCAGAAAAAAAAATTTTAAATATGTATAGAACACATTCAACAAAAATCCAATGCAACACTAAGCAGGAATGGTAATATCATCCAAAACTAAATAAAAAAAAGTGCCATTCATCTTAGTGACCAACACAAGATACCAATCCATCAAAGTAAGAAAACACAATTAATTGGCCAGAAAATTTCCCAAGAGCCAAAGGCACAGAAAACATGAAATTAAAATAAGGCCAGGAAGCCAACCTATTCTGGTGTATGGCACGGATACAAGCATATACAAGTCGTTTCACTCGGCAGTTCACCAAAGCGCACATGGATTGGTAATCCACACCAGCAAAAAGTCTCACAACATCCCCTGTTGCATATATTCTCTACACAGTAAGTTTAATGCACAAACGGAAAGCTTAAAACAGCAAGAGAAATTAACAGAAGGCATAAACAACCACTTTTCCTGCAATTTGATCAGATTTGCTTTATTGGTGGGCAGAAAGATTTAAGGTACAAAGGAAAAGAAACAGAGTTGCCACTTTACAAAATTTAATGAAGACCATCATCATAGCCAAGTACAAGAAAGAAAGAGAATGCAAGAACCATGCCAAAAGGAATACTAATTAACAATTACCACTATCTTGAAGACACTGTTGAAGCAATCGGCATGTTTGCACAAGAACTAAAAAATCATCAAGATTTTCTGCGTTAAAGAAATAGAGTAACTGGCGGAGGAAATCAGATTCTGCACAAAAAGCAATCCTGAAAGCAAAATAGATGGTATTAATATACTGGTCAGGTGAATGAAGAATCCAATCAGAGTACAAAATGTGCAATGCTCAAGTAAGATCATACCAGAATAAACTGTATCATCAATATTTTATGAAAATTCTGAGTGAAAGTAAATGAACAGTTTTCAAGCATCAGTTCAAGGATAAGTGGATGACAATCAAACTTCACCTGTCTGCATATTGGCAGTGTTTCCCATAGGTTCTATGGAACTGCTCCCGCACCTTAGACTGTTCAGCTCTGAAAGCTTTTCTCCCTCTGAAGCATTTCTGTAGCTAGAATCAGTCAACAATTTGCAAGATATTTATGAAATTATATCCATTACCAACCCAGATTGATACACCACATTGATGTACCATCCCCAGAGTAGGCATGTATGCTATTGATTTACAATACATGTCAAACCAGAATCTAAGCAGCTAAACTCTAAATTAAGGAAATGTGCAGTCTCACTTAGCTGTTTACATACAGAAACAATCATAAATTTTCAATACAAATATCACCGAATCATATCACCAACCAAAATGGAAGGTTAAAATAACTAATGGATCTCAGATAGTACAAACTGATATTTTTTACTGTGAAACGTATGGCATAATATTACTGACTTTTGCTACAAGGTACAAATCTAATGCTACAAATTCATCAGAGATGTAATAGGAAGGAAAGAAGTGTACCAGGAATAATATCTTCCATGTTGAAATTAATATGTATGCAGTATACACTTTATGGGTTCAGTCAGATTTATTTTACCCACAAAGTTGTAACCCCAAAACCCTTTCAAATTATTCCCCTGAAAAATTTACCTGTAACAAGGTGGGAATGAGGGAGGTGTGGAGGGGAAGGGAGAGAGATTCAATTACTAGATTACCTCCTAAGATGATGAGGGTGGGGGAACAGGTACACTGAAGCTGGGATTAAAGAACCTCCTTCTTAGAGAGTAGTCTCAGTATAAGATCAACAATAAATATAAAACCATCCTCCTACATTTCACAGGGATGGTGGATGGTACAACCAGTTGAAATCATTATTTTAATCACTTGTGATAACTTGGTGCAACTACTACTCACCAAAGCTCGATTCCCTATTTATTCACTTCATAATGATGACATGATGTTCGTATACCTAGGCAGAATAACCATCACCACTGTGCATATTATTCCTGATATAAGGAGGCACATAGAATGCTAAAACAATTGGGCTTACATGCATGTTTGCATTTCTGAGCTTTGGCCATACAGCAGAATGAAAGACAAAACAGCACGTGGACTTCTCTTTAAAGACAGGAACAATATAAATTGTCACAGCTAGCTACATTACAGTAACAGCATCACACTATGAAGGCATTATAAAGAAATCACAGTCATAGATGCAATACGTAGTCCATTCTTTCTGGCAATGCTTCTATTGCAAACATCTCACTGAACTTGTTTACCCTTCAATTATTTCAAAGTTACAGTGAAAAACTTTGGAAAGTAAACCTAAAGTTCAATTCTAAACATAGTTACACTGAAAGACATTGGAAAATGGAAAATAATCCTAAAGTTCAATTCTCTGCAACGTAGATGCAGTTGGCAACTTGGCATGCACTTTACAACATCATTATCTGAAAAATGTAGCAATTTCTTCACTAGCTACCAAACTTTATAGAAATTTGTTGAACAAATTATGATTAACAACCAATTGCAAGATTAGAAGTAAGTAGATTGATTTTGAAGCAAACCTGAATTTTCACTGCAGCAGAGTTCTGCTGCCGTAACCATAAGCGCCGGTTCCGCTCTAATCTCGTCTGCTCGAGGAGCTTCTGCCTATCCCTTTCCTTTGAGCTTCGGCCACCTAAATCAACACGCTTCCGAGTAGATGGATCGCCGGTGAAGAACATGTTTCTGAGTTAGATATCCAATTTACGCCCTAATTTCCATAAGAACAAACACCAAAGCACGCAAAGCGCGGTTAAATATCCTATGAGAGTTGGCTTCAGTTCGAAGAAATGGATTCCGATGAGAAACTTGCCCTAGAATCTGAGAAGCTGGAATGAAGAACAAACTGGTTTGGAACAACAGGGGAATTAGTGAAATGAAAGAAAAATTTTGATTTAGGAAATGAAAACAAATAAATATACGCACTATTTATATATATTTATATAGCTGTATAATAGAATGTTTCTGATTTTCTGGAGCTTTCGCTTACTTTCCCGGGTGGATTGTGTACAAGGAAGTCTACTTAGAAAGTTGTACAAAGGTGCTGAAACCTGACGCGTTGAGGCAAAGAACAATACAAATGAGCACTATTAAGGAAGAAACTTCTATTTATGGCTGAAACGTTTCGTCTATTCTGCACATTCTAAATTCTAGAACACTAATTTTTTAAATTGTAAAAGAAATTATTCGTAATATTTATATTAAATGAAGTTTTTTTTTTTTTTCCCTTCAAAGATAGATCAAGGTATATTCATTAATAATGAACAATTACACCAAAAAGAGGATAAACCCAATGAGGCACCAAAGCCAACAACACTAGCCAGCAAACACAAGGTTACTACAGAAAACTAATAGAATCAACAAGAACTAACAAACCAAGCTAAAGAACTTGGAGCAGCACTCTCATTCTCACCATTTTGCTGCTGCCACTTTTCCATAGAAGCCACACACAAAAACTGACCAATTCCATCATAATCTTTGAAGCAAGCTCGTTAGAAATTGAACCTCCTCCTTCCTTGCTAAACCAACCACTAGCAAGACTACATCTAAGGGGTGTTTGGTACAAAGATTTTTTTTTAGTTCTTGGAAAACATCATTTTTGAGATTCTTATTCTCAGGAATGTTATAATTTATGTTTGATTGGTCATAAACATTCTTGGGAATGTTAAATATTT
This sequence comes from Cercis canadensis, assembly GCA_003255065.1. Taxonomy (NCBI): domain Eukaryota; kingdom Viridiplantae; phylum Streptophyta; class Magnoliopsida; order Fabales; family Fabaceae; genus Cercis; species Cercis canadensis. The sequence goes on from QAOA01000060.1 coordinate 541,085, forward strand.
ATTCTTAAAAATCTTATAATTTATGTTTAGTTCAAATGCTACTTTTTTAAGAATCTTAGTTATTTTTCCAAAAATACCCCTATTTAAATTTGGATGAATAAATAAATAAATTACTACTATATATTATTTTTATGTTGAGACTCATATATAACAAGTAATATAAAAAAAATACATTTTTTATGCACAAAGTGACAAAAATAAATATATATTTTTGTAGAAGAAGATAGAAAGAATAACTTGTTCTCTCATATATTTCTTTACAAGATTACAAGGGTATATATGCATGTATTGGTGATGGCTAATATCTATTGACCAAGTTAATAACCATTGGTCACTCTAAGGACTATTGGACAATACACTACAATCTTACAAATAGGAAAAACTCTGATTACAAGTAACAAGGACAACTCTGAATTACAAATGTGTAAGAGAGTCAACAGCAGCCAGCATGGCAGCATAGTACTTCCAATACTCCCCCTCAAGCTGGATCAAGGAGATTAATTGATCCAAGCTTGGAGAGCAGGTGTTGAAACTGAGTGAATGCAAGGGACTTGGTGAAAATATCAGCAAGTTGATCATGGCTGTGAATGAATGCGGTTTGAATTACCTTGGATTGAACTTGTTCATGAATATAGTGACAATCAACTTCAATGTGTTTGGTACGTTCATGAAACACAGGATTAGAGGCAATATGCATAGCTGCCTGATTGTCACAAAAGAAGAACATCGGTTTGTTGTTTAAGAAACCCAAATCTGAGATAAGACCCTTGAGCCAAATGAGTTCACATGCAGTGGAAGCCATGGCCGGATACTCAGCTTCTGCACTTGAGCAAGCAATTACATTTTGCTTTTTGCTCTTCCATGTCACGATGTTCCCTCCAACAAAGGTGCAGTAGCCAGTAGTGGATTTTTTGTCAATAGCATTCCCTGCCCAGTCAGCATTAGTGTATGCCATGATACCAGTATGACCATTGTTCTTCATGATGATTCCCTGGCCAATGGAGCTCTTGAGGTATCTGAGAATCCTTTTAACAACTTTTAAGTGAGCTTCAGTGGGTGCATGCATGAATTGGCTTACAAGGCTGACTGCATAAGTTATATCGGGGGTCTAGTAATGGTGAGATATATAAGCTTACCCACCAGTCTTTGGTAGTAATTGATGTTGCTGAGATATGTTCCTTCTAAGTCCAACTTCAATTTGCTATCAAGTGGGGCACGAGCTGGTTTGCAATCTATCATCTCCACTTCTTGAAGCAAATCAATCACATATTTCCTTTGACTTAAAAATAGTCCCTTGGAAGAAGTAGTCATTTCAATCCCAAGGAAGTATTTTAATACTCCTAAGTCTTTGATGGAAAATTTATGATGAAGAGAATGCTTAAGAGTGTTAATCTCATCAATATTATCACCCATGATGATGATATCATCAACATAGATTAGGACAACTAATTTACCAACTAATCCAATTCGAACAAACATGGAAGAATCAGCTTGACTTCTCTTGAAACCAAATTCTTCAAGGACATAGCTAAGCTTGACATACCAGGCACGTGGAGATTATTGTAATCCATAAATGGATTTGTGAAGCTTGCAGACCATACTTGAATTCTGTGCTTGTGAATGACCAGGAGGCAATTTCATGTAAACTTCTTCTTCAAGATCTCCATGCAAGAAAATATTTTTTACATCCATTTGATACAAAGGCCACTCATGATTTACTGCAATAGATAAAAGAACTCTGACTGTACTCATCTTAGCCACTAGAGCAAAGGTCTCCTTATAATCAACTCCAAATATTTGAGTAAAACCACGAGCCACCAATCTTGCCTTGTGTCTTTCAATTGAACCATCAGAATTAAACTTGGTTTTATAGATCCACCTACTACCAACAACCTTCTTTCCTTTTAGAAGTTGAACAACAGTCCAGGTTTTATTTTCTTCCAAAGCCTAAAGTTCTTCTTCCATGGCTAGCCTCCAAACATCTTGAAGATTTGCTTCTTCAAAATTTTTTAGTTCACTTTCATTTGACAGCTTAGTAAGAAAAGCTACATGAGAGTGAGAGAATTTTGAGTAATTTACAAACTTGTGGATTGGGTACCTAGCGCTGAGCGCTGGCTTACTGGAGAAATTGTTTGGCTTGGGGTGCCTAGCGCTGGGTGCTGCGACGTTGGCGCTGGGCGCTGGATCCCCTGAGAGCTTCTATTTGCTTGATTCTTCACACTGAGTCCCTAACTACAATCTCCTAATGCTTCAACATTGTATGTTGCATAGTCTTGCAGTCTTGGTGGTGGATGTCTATCTCTAGTTGGATTCCTTCGAGGTTGAGCTAAGACCACAGAAGGTTCAACTCCACTCTCTTCTATAGCTGAAGTGTTATTGTCATGGGAAACCACTTGTGAGACTTCAGCTTCATTTACAACACTCATGTTGTCAATACTGGTTGCATGAGAATTACTGTCATGAGGTACTGAAAGTACATGGTCACTAGATTCCACTGTAGTTGGTAATGGAAACAAATCTAGTAAATGCTCCCCAAGACGATTTTGATCTGATATTTTGTTGAAATAAGGTTTGGTCTCATCAAATCTTACATCTCTTGAAACAAACAACTTTCTAGAAGATGGATTGTAGCATTTGTAACCTTTTTTAGTGGAGGAATAACCCATGAAAACACATTTGACTGCTTTGGGATCTAGTTTGTCTCGGTGATGGGATTGGATATGAGCATAACAAGTATAACTAAAGGTTCTTAGATGGGAAAGGTTAATTTTTTTGTTTTTCATGACCTCATGTGGAGATTTTGAATCCAGAACACGACTAGGCAGTCTGTTGATAAGATAGATTGCGGCAAGAACTCTTTGAGACCAAAATCTCTTAGGCACATTCATTTGTAACATTAGAGCCCTAGTTTTTTCAAGTAGATCCCTATTCTTCCTTTCGGCAATTCNGTTTTTTCAAGTAGATCCTTATTCTTCCTTTTGGCAATTCCATTTTGCTGAGGGGTACCTACACAACTTGTTTGATGTATAATGCCATGTATGCTCAAATAGTCAGTCATGTTTTTGGATGTTTATTCAGTGCCATTGTCAGACCTTAAGATGTGAATTTTAGACAAAAACTGGTTTATGACAAGATTATGAAAATTCTTGAAAGCATTCATGACTTAACTTTTGAATTTTAGGAGGTACAGCCAGGTGACTCTTGAAAAGTCATCAACAAAAGTAATGTAGTACCTATAGCCATCAAAAGACTCTAGAGGTGCAGGTCCCCAAACATCGAAGTGCACCATCTCAAAAAGCTTGCTAGCTCTAGATATGGAAGAATTAAATGGAAGTCTAGTAAATTTGGACAAATGACAAATTTCACATACAAGTGAGGATTTGCATAAAGTGGGGAACAAGGTAGACAAAACAAATTCTGAGGGATGTGCTAGAGTTGATGCCACAACTGATGTTCTAGATTTGAATTGACTTGGAACCCTTTTGGAACATTCAGGTCCTTTGAAAAATAGTACAGCCCATTTAGGTAGTGACCTTCACTAATCAGCTTCTTGGTGGCTAGATCCTGAAAAATAACATTGTGAGGGGAGAAAATTGCAAGACAGTTGAGAGAATTTGTAATCCTTCCTACAGACAACAATTGAAAAGGAAAGGATGGAACATATAAATTTGTGGACTCAACACTCGATGAAATTAATTTAATTTTCCCTCTTCCTAGAACTGGTACACCTCTACCATTTGCTACAGAAACTAGTGATGGTTTAGTGTAGCTTTCAAAATTGTTTAGCTTTGAATATTGGTTTGTCATGTGATCAGTGGCACCTGAGTCTATGATCCAAAAATCATGAGAATGACTAACATTTAGAGCAGTTGAAAGAGCACACACAATACCTGGAATATCTCCTTGAGGACCACGATCAGACTCAGCTAAGAATCTTGCAAACTGCCCAAGAAGAGTAGTTTGGTTTCCACCAGTCAACACTTCTCTTGTACTTCCTTTTTTGGTTTGAAGATAGGTTGAGAACTCATTTATCAAGTCAGCTGGATTGCTTGTGAAGTTCATCGGCCCATCAATTGATGTAGCAGTAGCAACATAGTTTTTGTTTGTATGTGATCTAGTTTGTGAGCCCTTGTAGTCTCTTGAAGGCTTGTTCTCAAACTTTGGCTTCAACTCAAGATGTAATATCCAACATCGATATATTAGATGTCCAATATTATTGCAGTGCACACACTTCAGGTCTGGCTTTTTTCCCTTGTACACTTTATCTCCAGATAACTTGTGATTTGTCACAAAAGCTCTAGCCTTAGACACACTAGATTTTATGTCAATATTCATGACTTTCCTACGTACTTCTTCTCGCTGGATAGTAGTGCAAACACTTGCAAACTATGGTAGTTCAGGGTTCATTAGAATATGGCTTCTAAGATCTTCATATTTAGACCCCAAACCTGCTAGCAAATGAAATTTTTTATCTTCCTCGGACCTTTTTAACAGTACAGCAACATCAATAGTATGTGGTCGATACATATCTAGTTCATTCCACATATTTTTCATGCAACCAAGATGATGAACGCATGATTTATCACCTTGTTGGAGACTTGCAAGATTCCTCTTAAGTTGGAACACTCTAGCAGCATTGTTTTGATTTCCATATGTATCTTTGACTGCATTCCAAAGAGAAAGAGAGGATTCTGAAAAACTAAAGATTTCAGACAGTTTAGGATCCATGGAGTTGAGGATCCACAACATGACCAGTTGGTCTTTGCATAGCCAAGCTTCATACTCCGAAGACGAGGTGTCAGGTGCCTTAATGCTTCCATTGATAAATCCGAGTTTGGATCTTCCTCCAATGGCAAGAGATACTGCTCTAGACCATGGAAGATAGTTAAACTCATTTAATAACACAGAGCATAATCGTTGGTTTGGGTTGACTTCAACTTTTGAAAAACTGGAGCGAGTTGCTGTGAAGCTTTTAGCATCAGAACCAGAAGGATTTTCTTCTATCATCATTCAAGAATGTATAGAAGAATAGAAGGAAACAATGAAAAAACAAGCCGGTTAAGATTCTTGCTCTGATACCATGAAGAAAATGATAGAGAGAATAATTTTTCTCATTGTATTTCTTTACACAATTACAAAGGTATATATGCATAAGTTGATGAAGGCTAATATCCACTAGCCAGTCTAAGAACTGTTGGACAATACACCACAATCTTAAAAGTAGGAAAACTCTAATTACAAGTAACAAAGTCAAAAACACTAAACGTGTAAAAGGGACAACCACCAATAGCTAGCCACAACAGCTAGCAAGACAACAACACAATAGTTGTCAGTACTCCACCCATACTTCCAATACATCAAAATACAAAGTAAAACTATAAAGTAAATAAATGGAAGAATTGAAGTTTTATGACAGACCTCCACACTTGTAGCCCACAGGACGATCTGCTATATTGCAACATTTAGGAATGGTAATTGCAATCTCTGCATTGCCACTAGCACTCTTGGTTGTGTTAGAAAGCATAACAGTGCAGAGGCAAGCAGGGTTCTCGCCTTGTTTCTTTACTTAACCGCAGCACCTATTAGAAACTAGAGCATTGCCATCCCGTGATGCCGTTATATAGGGAGCATTTCTGAGAATGACAAGAAGGCATTCCAAGAGCTCAAGCAGCTTAATCAAGACGCACTTAACAAGCACGAGTTCTCTACCCCTCTCAACCCACCATCACCACCTAAAGAACAAAAGCCATCTCCAGAGCCTGTACCTGCTGACAAGGAAAAGCCAGTTGAGGAAAAAGCTCCCCAAGCAGTTACTAATGTGCCCCCAGAAGAACCTGCAAAACCAGAAGATAATGTTGCACCCAAAACCAAGGAAGAAACAATAGAGAAGGTAACAACGAAAAGGAGCAACAGTGAATGAGGGAGAGTGGAGACTCAAGATGGTGGTCGTGGGAGAATGGAAGAGTTGCAGAGGGGGGAGGAGCATGAGTGTTGTGGTATGTGGGGATGATGGGGCAAAGGGAGAGAGAGGAGAGAGAGAGAAAAATGAGAGAAGAAATATATTTTTTAAGGTGCGTCAGCACTCAACGTGCTATCTGGAAATTTCCATCAAACCTCACTAATGGATCTGGACAAAGAAATAAATTTGTAGACGGATCATAAGTTGAAGGACTAAAGTGGCACAAAAAAAAATTAGAAATTAAAGTGATAATTTAAAATTTTTTAAAGGACCAAAAATGAGTTTTACTTTTATGTTTATATTTATATTCAGTATGAATACAAGAATAAGCACGTTCAATGTCAATGATCCCGAAAGCCTAGACCTAAAAAATATGGCCAGTTAATGAGGCAACACATTTCTTTCTCTTTTTTGTGGTCGAAACAAATTTTGATTGAGAAGTATGAGTTTCTCACAATTGAACCAAGCACCTGTTGCAGAGCATATTTCTTTATTTAAATTATTAAACGGTAATAAATCACTAGTTATAGTTTAGTGATGAAGAGTTTTGATAATTTATAGAATGCCAAGTATTTGAACCTCTATATTGTATGTAACCCAAAAATAATAAGCAATAATTGTAACTTATAATAATATAACCCCATTTCTTTTATCAAATGTCAATATTTTCCTTTACTACATATTCAGAACTTTATGGAAAGATATAACATATTAGCTAGCAACATTCAACAAAGAAAATAATGTAGTCCAGTGGTAAGAGGTTCAAATAGTTTGCAAGAGGACTTGGTTTGAACCTCTATGTCATATAGGTTATGTGCAACATTCTTATCCTAAACGATGTAAAATTGTCAACTAAATGCAAAATCATAAAAGGATGTCACAAAAAAGTTTTATGGCGACTAAATAAGTTGTTACAAATAATGCAAAATCAATTAGCATTAAGCTCTCTTTCTCCCATAGACTCGATATTCTCTTCCACATCAATTTTGAATTTGTCTTTAAAACATGTTAGATATAAAACCATTCTTGGGCCTTCACCTAACAGCTTAAGCTTTTAGGTTGAATCGGTTCTTGACATGGTATTAAAGCCTTTTTGACCAAACGGTCAGGAGATCGAATCCTTCTGCCCCTACTTTCTCAATTAAATTGAAATTTCAGCACAAGATATAAATGAGTCTGTGCTTTGTCCACGCTTCAAGCCCAAAGGGCTTTAGCGTGCGGGGGTGTGTTAGATATAAAACCATTTATGGGCCTTCACCTAACAACTTAAGCTTTTAGGTTGAATCGGTTCTTGACAAAATAATATAGCTTCAATAAGGTGATTACTCATTTTCCTATATAATCACACCTAAACCAAACTTTCTCCACTATTATCTATTTCATCCTTCCCCTGTGCACTTCATCTCTACGTCTTTTATGTTGCCATGTGTTAAACAATTTTTGGCTAATCCCTCTATTTTCCCTCTTCTATTCCAACCCAGCACTTCTCTCTCTCATTTACTCTGCTCTTCGTCCCCATCCCATATTTCTCATTTTCCCTATGCATCTCTTAATAGCTTTTCAAACTGTTCCATGCTTTGGTTCCTTCAATTGTCAACTTTTATTTTTACTAGCATCTCTTCAATTCCTTCCATTATTTTCTCTCTCTTCTGCCTTTCCACGCATGCTCTTTTCTCTTCTCAGTTTCTCACCATTCCCATGGGTTTTGGCTGAAATTATCAGTATAAAACTTAATTGCTTTGGTTTCTTCCTCTTGGCTGGGTTTATTTCTCTATTTTGGCTTCCTCCCTGCAAGAATGGTCAACCTAGCCCAGGTAAATGTTTTCTTTCATGTGGTTCAATCTCATTCTCTTATATTCTTACTTTCTGCAATTTTTTTTCTTCTCATTTTTCACTCTCTTCTCAACGTCTGCTCTCTTTTTTTTTTTTTTTTTTTTTTTTTTTTTTTTTTTTTTTTNTTTTTTTTTTTTTTTCTCAGGATTGGACTAAAAATGGAGAGAGGAATAAAGAATTGTTGGAATGTAGAATAGCCAAATCCTCTATGAAGTCTCACGAGCATCAATGGCATGAATGAGTGAAGGTGGATAGTTGCTCCAACCATCTACAGACCCAATTTGGGAGGTTATTGGATTTATCTAAAATTCCTTTTTAAACCATTTCTATTCTACTTAAAAAACTTTGTCATTTCATGCATGCTATAATTTCTCAAATTTCCTATTTCTCCATAGTTCCATTCTTGAAAGTCCAATCTGGCATGCATTGCCTCCTTGCTGTTGACTTGGTGTGCCTGAGTATTTTTACTATATGCTTATTCAAACTGCAAGTTTTCATATGTACTAATTCTCCGTTAATGTCCATTTTGTTTCCTTCAATTATGGTTTATAGGTTTTTTTTTTTTTTTCCTTTCTGGCTTGCACTTTCTGATTTACTTTGAAGCCAATGATAATTGAATGTACAATAGATTTTGTGACGGATAATTGAAAGATATAATTTTGGTGCTTACCTATTGGGTAATTTTAACAGTAATTTTTTTTATTTAAATTATCTTTTCACTTTGCTTACAACTATTTATCCAATATTTCTCTATACTGATTGTCTAGGTACTATGCTCTCCCTCAGGTAAGTTCCCTTGGTTTTCTTAATTAGAGTAATTGATTGCAGAATCATTTTTGTTTAAATAGCCCTTCATGCTTTTCTTTTGTAAGGAACTCATGAAACACCAAGATGTATTCTGCATATATCAACACCAAGGTGCTCTGTACTGTGACTTATCTCCTTAAGCCGCTCTTCCTATTCTCTTCCTTTATGATCTCAGTAATCATTTGGAATTTATTTCTCCTCACTTCTCCATACAATTTCACCCTTTATGCTTCCTAATAGAGTCACTATGAAAATGGAGGCAATCAAATGGAAACCGAGAATACAAGCCTTTGTTGAATCCAATATCAAGCCTAAAACCAACAAATGTAATTCTCATATGAGCTTTGTTTTTTATTCTTATTCCATTAATCTGTTCATTTCCTTAGGTATAACTAAGTCGAAAATATAAATTAAAGCCCTTAAATGGAATTCTAAGATGTGCTTTGATTTGATTAGGTCCTTGGAAGCATTTGTTTTGATTTGTGCGTTTCCCTTCTTATCTTTTCACAAATGGAGGTGTGTTTCTCTCCACCAGAAGCCTGTTGCCATTTTTTCCTGAAAAAGTATAATCTTAATCTGAATTTGTGTTTACTTTTTCTTCCCTGATGCCTATATTAGTCCTGATGGCTGAGGTACAAGAGCAAAATTATAATATGTTGCTCATCTGTTCTTCCAATGTCTAAGCTTGATACGTGTAGCCTAAGCTTTTAAAAATTCAGGAACTTATTCCATTAGGGTTACTTATCCATGTGTGCAACTCCACTTTGTGGAAATTCTGTTATCTAGATTCTGTAAGGCCTTGCATATAGTCCGAGGTTGACCAGTGAGCTTGCTAATTATTTTTAAGTTCTTAGCAAAGCTGTAAACTGAACTTACATATATAGCTATTACACTGGATTTTCCCCTTCTTACCCTTTTCACAATTTAATTTTGATTCTGTCTATAATTTTTTTTTTCTTATCTCTGTCATTGTCAAGGAACAAAATTTCGTTTCGGAGTACCGTTTTGATCACTTAGAAAACGAAAACGTTTTAAAAATTTCGTGGAAATGAAAAAATTTTGGAAGAAATGTTTCAAATAATTTTAAGCAATAATTTTTTTTTTCAATTTTAAAGGATTATAACATAATAATATTGGTAAAAATATATAAAATTAGATAGTATAGTATTGAATAACTACATTTTTAACCAAATAACATTAATATAACCAATGTCCAAAATTTTTGATAACATTTGGCATACATAAAACTTAATGAAAAATACATATTATACTTTAAGTTTCAAATTATACAATACATAATCAATAAAAATATATTAAAAAGTTCAAATCAATTAGCAGTAGAATGTCTACGAGGTAAATATTCAGAACTTGGATATAATTTAAGAGGAAATTGATAATGTTGCTTGACATATTCACAATAATTAATCTAAGTCATGTAAAAGCAATAAAAATTATCATAATCCCTCTTAAATTTTAAGTAATAATTTTTTTTCAATTTTAAAAGATTTGAATGTAATAATATTGATAGAGATATATAAACTTAGATACTGTAATATTAAATAATTATATTTTTAATCAAATAATATTGATATAATTAATATTTATAAATTTTGACAATATTTAATACATAATGCAAAATATATATTATACTCTAAATTTCAAATTACACAATACATAATCAACAAAAATTATTAAAAAGTTCAGATACACGTTAAGAGTAGAATGTCAATGAGATATATTAGTTAGTGAAACATGTTATTTTTAATCCTCTTTTGAAAAGTTTTAAAGTTTAAACCATCCATACCACTAAACAATTGAAAAAAAAAAATACCACCATTGAAAATATAAACTGAAAACCATGTGCGGTGCAAGTGGTTTTTCTTTTTTAGATTCCAGTTACTTTGAATATTCTCCAGCCTTTTGACTTTCTTTTCTCTTTTCCATCCCATGCATCATCCATTCTGTCATAGTCTGTTTGACTTATGTACTTAATCAGTTTTTGGATTTATAATAGTCCTCTTTTAGTTCTTACACTGTTGATCTGCTTTGTTGCTCTATTTTGTTTTGCCCCCTTATTTTTTTGATAATTCCAAAGGGGGAGAACTTCTGTAATAGTCTGTTTGAATTGTTAAGCATGTTTTCTTTATATGAACAGATTTGTTTGAAAAAATCTCTTCTGAAATGTGTTTTTCTTTGCTTTAAAGAACTAGTTCTTAAGTTCTATAGAATGCATTTATTCAGGGAGAGATTTTTCATGTACGATTCTGTCATCATCAAAAAGAGGGAGATTGTTAGCCCCACAATTCTGTAGTCATGTTTTAATGAAAACAAAATGTCTTTGTGCTACTGACTTGTATTTCTTGTCTAAGTTCTTATTTAGAACATGTTAGAAAGAAGCCTTAAGAACTAGTTCTTGCATTAGTGATCTAGTTCTTCTGGAGAATGTATTTCTGAGCCTGTTGATTTGGATAAACTTTTCGAAGACAAAAGACTTCAGTCCTTTCTAGTCATTCCAGGAAATTGCCTTGGTTGATATAGGAAGTTTCCTCTTGAGGTGACCGTTGTAAGATCCATGATTTAAGGGATATTATCTTTAATTTTTCTTACAAAAGGACAAAAGACATGGTGAATGGTGTACAATGGGACAGCTGTCAAGCTAGTGGGCGGTTTTTTTATAGCCCTTCACATGGTCCTTCACGTGCTCTCCATAGAAAATATCAAGAGAGACAATTGAGGCTTCAGTGATACAGAGAAGTGAGAATGAAAAATTAAAAAGAGAAGAAAGTTTTCTAGAGAGTTTATTCTTTATCTTCTTCTCTCTTGTTTTCTCTATGAAGTAAGAACTTCATTATATTTTCTACTCTGTAAGAGAGTTTCTTCAATAGGGCTACATTGATAAATTGGGTTTTGTATTTGGATTTCTATGGGAGAAATCCATGAGAGTGATCTTTAGTGAGTTGGAGAGTGTGAGTTCATGGTTAGCTTGAAAAACAAAACCATGATTGAGAAACTTGGAAAAATAAACTTGAAGTAAAGTGGAACCCCAAATATTGGGAGAAATGGATGTAAGCATTTTCTGTCGAACCACTATAAAGGCTCTTGCAAATCTCTCTTCTCCTTATCTCTTATTTATGAGAATATTTGTTTTATTTTCTTATGCAATGAATTCATGATTTTCTGGATTAATTTCTGCTCTGCCTTTAATGATTTATTAACTCATCTCTCAGTGCTCAACCTGGAATTTATCAGAGAACTAATTGAAGGTTGCAGGATCTATTCCTAGAGGGGTGAATAGGAATATTTAAAAATAACTGCGAAAAGCAAATCTAATATAGATTAATTCAATAACCAATCTGATTAAGAACTAGTTCTTCAAGCCTGAGAGCTAGTTCTCTGATAAATTTCAAATTGAGCACCGAGAGATAACTTAATAAATCATTAAAGGCAAAGCATAAATTAAAATCCAGAAAATCTTGAATTCATTGCATAAGAAAGTAAAGCAAATATTCTCATAAATAAGAGATAAGGAGAAGAGATATTTGCAAGAGCCTTTATAGTGGTTCGGCAGAAAATGACTACATCCAATTCTCCCAATATTTGGGGTTCTACTATACTTTAAGTTTAGTTTTCCAAGCTTATTCAAGGTTCTCAACTATGGTTTTGTTTTTCAATCTAACCATGAACTCACACTCTCTAACTCACTAGAGATCACTCTCATGGATTTCTCTCATAGAAATCTAGATACAAAATCCAATTTGTCAATGTATCCCCATTGAAGAAACTCTCTTACAAAGTAGAAAATACAATGAATTTCTTACTTCAGAGAGAAAACAAGAGAGAAGAAGATAAAGAATAAACTCTAGAAAACTTTCTTCTCTTTTTAATTTTTAATTCTCACTTCTGTGTATTACTAAAGCCTCGGTTGTCTCTCTTGATATTTTCTATGGAGAGCACGTGAAGGACCATGTGAAAGGCTATAGAAAAACTGCCCATTAGCTTGACAGTTGTCCCATTGTACACCATTCACCATGTCTTTTGTCCTTTTGTAAGAAAAAGTAAATATAATATCCTTTGAATTATGGATCTTACAACGGTCACCTCAAGAGGAAATTTCCTATATCAACCAAGGCAATTTCTTGGAGTGACTAGAAAGGACTGAAGTCTTCTAGAGTCTTCGAAAAGCTTGTCTACATCAGTAAGCTTAGAAATACATTCTCGAGAAGAACTAGATCACTAAGCAAGAACTATTTCTTAACAACAGGCAAAACTAGTTCTTAAGGCTTCTTTCTAACCTGTTCTAAATAAGAACTTAGATAAGAAACACATGTTAGTAGCATAGAGACATTTTGTTCTCACCAAAACAGGACTAGGGAATTATGGGGCTAACAATCTCTCCCTTTTTTATGATGACAAAATCGTACATGAAAAATATCCCCCTGAATAAATGCATTCTATAGAACTTAAGAACTAGTTCTTTATAGCAAAGAAAAACACATTTAAAAAGAGAGTTTTTCAAAAAAAATCTGTTCATATAAAGAAAACATGCTTAACAATTCAAACAGACTATTACAGAAGTTCTCCCCCTTTGGCATTATCAAAAAAATAAAGGGGCAAAATAGAATAGAGCAGCAAAGCATATCAATAGTGTAAGAACTAAAAAAGGACTATTATAAATCCAAAAAATGATTAAGTACATAAGTCAAACAAACTATGACATAATGGATGATGCATGAGATGGAAAAGAAAAAGAAAGTCAAAGGCTGGAGAATATACAACTGGAATATTAACAAAGAGAATCAGAAATGTAGTGCTAAGAAGGAGGAGGCTTTGAAGCTTTGAGAGCTGTCAGTTCTACCTTAGTGACTGCTAATTCCTTCTCAACAGTAGCCAAGCGAGCAGTGCAGTCAAAACTTAGAGTCTGGAAGAAGTTCAGCAGCCTTCCAATTTGATTTCCTAACTCTTCAGGTTTAACAGAAGCAATCCATTCAACATGATCAACCTATTGAGAAGGGTGAACTGGTAGGGCTTGAGACTTCTGCTTCTTAGAGGGTTTTGAGGAACTGGTTGTGGCAGCAACAACAGCAGGCCTATTGGCTTTGGCAGAAGGAGAACTAGGAGATGGCTCAGAAATTGGATGAGAGGCAGAGAGCATTCTCTTTAGAACGAGTTTTGGAGGGAAAGGATTTGTAGAGAATTGGGAGAGGTCGATCTTGAAGTACTTACAAATCCTTACAATTTGCATCCCATAGGCCAAACTAGTTTTAATTTTAGTGCCCTTCACAGTGGCAGCCATATTGCTTAGAATCAACCTAGGTAAGTTCAAAGGAAATTGGTTTTTCAAGTGATACAACACATATAGGTTAGTGGTTGAAGAATCACTGTGGTAGCCTATGCGGGGTAACAATTGAGTTGTAACTAGTTTAGCTAATGTTCTAGTTACTGAATCAAAACAGTGAATGGAAGGAAGTCTTCCTTGGCCTCTATTTTTAGGAAAATCGCAAATAAATGCTATTGCATTGATGAGCTGCCGAGGCTCCTCAAATTAATTAAAGTTTAAGGTCGGTTACCTAAGCTACTTGTAGCATAAGGCAGCCCTAAGTCGAACCTAAGGATTGTTCTATTTAGTGAATCATATTAAGAACCATATCAACAGGGGGTTTTTGTTTGTGCAAGTGTTTGACAGAAATTAATTGTAAGTGGTAAAGTTTTAGGAAAAACAACCAATCCAAGTCTTAACTGATTCTGATTTTAGTCCATTCTTGATTTCCAAGGATCCATTTAATTATTAACCATGTTCTTGGCCTTTAAAACACATCAAGAAGCCTCTCAATGTTCTATGGATGTCCACTAGTTAAGCAACCAGAATTCGGTTCAACAGGAGACTAAATGAATTAAGCAAACATTCAAGTCCAGTTTAACCAAAGTCCAGAATCTAGCCAAGGTAATTAATCCATCCAAGCTTAGAACCATTAATTAACCATACAATCCTCTTTCATCACATGCAAACGGAATATGAAAATCCAAATCTGAATTAAGCAATCCAACAGAATATTTCAGAGGATTGAAAGAACTTGATTAACAACTAAATGAATAACAACAACACATAATCTCAAAACCAATAATCAGAACAGTCAAAACCTAGATTGATTTGATGAATTAGCCCTCCATGAACAAGAGAAGCCAAGTTCTTACAAAATATCTAGAGAGAAAACCTAAAGACTAAGGAAAGTTCAAAAGCTGTCTAAAATATCTAAATGACTTGATATGAATTTTGGCTACCCCTTTGTGCTGATATAGACCTCCAAAATTACATGCACACCCAAATTGCCCTTAGGGAACACTTGTTCCCATGGGCTTTGGTTTGGGCCCATTTGGACTTGTCATGAGGAAGTTAGGCTTATTTAAGTGCCAATAGGTGTCTGGAACCATCAGCCAACTTCGACAGCAAATAAGACCATCTTCAATATAAAATATGGTGAACCGGTCTTCATAAAAATTAAAGATCTGTCTGTTAACTTTCCAATGGTACCAGTTTCAAGTCCATATGACATCCAAAGCTCAAGTTATGGCCCAAACACTGCATGTAGGTCAGGATCCTGCGACAACATGTCTTCTCTGGCTTCCAGGCTGCATATGACCTTCTGGACGTCCGAATTGGCTTTGGAGCCCTGAAAGAAAGTTGTAGAAAATTCTCTCAGATTTCCTACAAGGTATGACTCAGAATTTTTAGACATCTAGAACTCAGGATATGCACGAAACACAGAGACAACATAAAATGCTCAGTATTGCTGGAAATTGCAATTAGGCACAAATGGATCCAAGGTCATCAAATGAGGTCCAAGTCTACTCAATTCAGCCCAAAAGAGGTTTAAAAGACTAAGTGTGAGGGATAACTATTGTATAAAAAGTGTGTTCATCATGCATCATCAAAAGTATAAGGGACAACTATTGTATAAAAAGTGTGTTCATCAAATTCTCCCACACTTAGCTTTTGCACGTCTCGGACAAACTAAAATTCCAAAACTAAGAAAAGCAAGAAGAAAGAAACAAAAACAAATTTAAAAACTAAAAGATCACCTCCCAATGATATTTAAGATATGCAGAAGTTCATACCATAAGTAAGATGAGCAATTAAAAATTCAAGGAAGTCACAACATTCATGAAATAAAATTTATTCTCATCTAAAATCAACAAACAAGGTAACTTCAATTGGAAAGCATAAGTCAAGAATGATAAATCCTCACAAGATATACTCTTACTCTCAATCCCTCAAGTGTTTAGAAATTAGGTACTTCACTCAATCAAACTCATGAAGAGATGCACTACCATAAGCTTGCTTATCTTCTACTTCTCCACTACTCAAACAAATGCACACATAAATCAAGAGGACTTTATTTAAGGTTGTAATAAGGCCAATGTAAAGATAAATTAATGAATTAAAATGGATATCACAAGGTAAAAACTCAAAGAGAATAAAAGAACATTGGAGATGAACTCAAATGACAAGCATTAAATTTTAAGTGTGTAAAGCATATTCTCCTTCCTTTGCACATATTCTTTCCTTTTCTTTTTCTTTTCCTTTTTCACAATTCAGATTTTTTTTTTTCAAAACCAAAAAAGCATATTCTCCTTCCTTTGCACATATTCTTTCCTTTTCTTTTTTCACAATTCAGATTTTTTTTTTTTAATTAATTGAACCAATGGGCTCTCTTTTTCTTTCTTTCTTTCTTTCACATAATACTTTGCACATTGGAATTCACAACCTCCACACTTGTACTATTAATTACCCACAAGCATAAGAGCTCCTCCAAGACAATGAACTAATGCTCTCCCATTCCCTAAGGTAAGATAACAACATTGTATTTTTGTACATAGGCATATAATGAGCTAAAATCAAAGATAGGCAAATAGGCTCAATGGGGGTATTCAAAGGGAAATAATACAAGGTTGGCTATTTGGCAAAGTAGCTAAATCAAGAAAGAATGCCTCAATCATGTTCATGTATGCAAATGAAAATGTAGCCTCAAAAAGAATCAAGCAAGTTCTAGAGTTAACAAATTCCATGAGTGAAAATCACACAAGAAGGAAAAGAATGGCACAAATGCTAAATCCATCCATTAAAAGGCTCAAAACTCACAAGGCATGTATCTATCAAACTTAATCACCAATCCAACATCTAAAACCAAGCATGTAAAATTAAGGATGGAAAACAAGTTATTCAATCATGCTATGAACCTTGAAATGTAATTACTTTAAACTTACAACTTTACAATTTCTACAACATCATTGGAGGGTAATTAAAACAGAAAAATGACAAAAAAAATAGAAAAAAAAAGCAAGAACAGAAACAACTAAACTAATCAACTAAACATAAAACAATAAAGCAACTAAACTATACAAAAATCCCTCCCCCACACTTAAATTTTACATTGTCCTCAATGTAAAAACTTCAAAAAGTAGCAACAGATGACAATTAATAGCAAGCAGTCACATAAGGACAAGTAAAGTAAAAGAGAGAAAAGAAACATCCTTATTAGGGGAGGTAGGTGGCATCTTGCAAGTGGACCTCCTCCACGATGTCCTCTTTAGCTACCTCACAGAATGGCTTGCGGCGGTTGAAACCTGCATGTCCAAGAAATGACCAAACTTCCCGCACACATGTGGGGTAAGATAAAGCAGACATCAAGAACAGAAAATTGAAAATAAAATGAACATAAAACAGTAACAAAAAATAGAAACAAAAGCAAAAGCATAAACAGACTAAAGCAAAACAGAATAGAAAATAGAATACAATTACAGTAATATAATCAGAAAACGTACTCCCCTGAAGCTCAAGATATCATCTTCCGATTACTCTCACGAAGACAGCTAGATACCAGGGTCAAATACCATTCTCACGAAGTCTTGAGTTGCCCCTGTAGAGTCATCTTCTAAAGCTGCAGAATCAAAACCGGAACCAAAACTAGAATCAGATTCAGATGCAGATTCACCAGAATTGCCATTGCTTAAAAATGTAGAAATTTCAGTACAGATAGCACAGCTCATGTCACCATCACAAACAACATGTGAATGGCACTGGACATAATCCTCTATACCTACAAAGTCAGGGAATTCAGAACATAGCTCCTCATACACATCCACTAACTCTGCAGGATCATCAACGACTACAGCCTCTGTGATAGAGTCATCTTGTTCTAAAAATGCTACAATCTCAGAACAAGTAGGGCAAGCAAAATCATCACAATTGTAGCACATAAAATCAGGAGTGCTCAAGAAGGCTGATATCTCAGCACATACTGCACAAGGTACATCACCATCACAATCAGGACAGGAGGGGCACCGAATAGGGTCATCAACACCAACCAAATCTGGGAAGTCAACACAGAGCTCATCATACCCATCCCCAACTAGATCATCAATCAAATCAATGTGATAGACAGAGTGCTCATCCATGGCATGCTGCATAGGCTCAAAAATATTGAACTGCATAACAGAGTCTCCAAACTCCATGGATAGAGTTCCTGCATGAACATCAATCTTGGTCCGTACGGTCTTGAGGAATAGTCTGCCCAGAATGAGTGGAGCCTTGCTGGATTGTGATTGTCCCTCCATCTCCAGAATGTAAAAATCAGTAGGGAAGATTAGCTCATCAACTCTGACCAACACATCTTCAATCAATCCAGTTGGATATGCACTGCTCCTGTTGGCTAACTGAATTACAACACTAGTAGCTTTCAAGGGTCTAAGTCCAAGAGAACTAAACACAGATATAGGCATCACATTAATGGAAACACCAAGGTCTAGCATGGCATGCTCAAACTTGGATTTCCCTATAACACATGGAATTCTGAAAGTTCCTGGATCCTTGCATTTGTGGGGTAGAGGCTGAATAAGGGCCAAAACGTTTTGACTCATGCTAATTCGCTTATTGCCCTTGAGCCACCTCCTTTGTGTGCATAATTCCTTTAAAAAATTTTCATATTTAGGAATTTGCTTGATAGCATCCAACAATGGAATGTTGATTTCCACTTTCCTGAAAGTCTCCAGAAGCTCTCTATCCTTCTCAGCCTCATCTGTTTTCTTAGACGAAGTGGCTCTCTGTGGAAAGGGAAGAGGCGCAGAATATGTAGGCTTCTGCTGTGGCATCTCTGGAGTAGAACTACTAGTGCGCTGGATGGAACTGCTAGGGTCAGCAACAGGTGGAACTGGCATACTAGGTGTACTCTGAACTGCAGGTGTAGGGTCTGGAATTGACTTGCCACTCCTAAGAGTGATTGCACTCACATTCTTTGCATTTGGATTAGGAATGGTCTGAGAAGGAAGTGTACCAGAATCTTGGGATTGCAATTGACTCACAGATGATGCTAATTGTCCAATCTGCATTTCCAGATTCTGCATGGTGGACTCCGCCCTCTGCTGGAACTGAATGTTGCTGGTGGCCAACTGCTTCACCATATCTTCCAATGAAAGTTCAGGTTTGGATGTTGACTGGTTGGCTGGCTGCATAGGCTGCTGCTGGAATGGTGGCCTATTTTGTTGAAACTGGCCCTGTCTGGATGATTGAAATTGGTTTTGTTGTTGCCAGGGTTGCCTATACTGCTGTTGCTACGGCTATTGTTGGGAGGACTGCTATTGTGGTGCTGCAATATTGCCATATCGAAAATTTGGATGATCCCTCCAATCAGGGTTGTAAGTGTTGGAGTACGGATCATATCTAGGCTGCTGCTGTGATTGGTATGGGGGTCGACCAGGAAAAACACCTGTTGCAGCTACAGAAGGATCCTGAAATCCAGAATCACCATCTTACAGTGTAGGGCATGCGTATGCATGCATAAGATTCTCATGGAGAATAACTATAAGGCAGTAGTGCAGCCCAAAGGAGATTAAATCCAGTTATGAAAAAGGCGATGAGAAAGGAAGTGGTCAAGCTATTAGATGCCGACATTATTTACCCCATCTTGGATAGCTCTTGGGTGAGCCCGGTTTAGGTAGTGCCCAAGAAAAGTGGGACAACTATAGTTATGAATGAAAACAATGAGTTGATTGATGAGCTGCCGAGGCTCCTCAAATTACTTAAAGTTTAAGGTTGGTTCCTAAGCTATTTGCAGCAAAGGGCAGCCCTAAGTCGAACCTAAGGATTGTTCTATTTAGTGAATCATATGGAGAAGCATATAAACAGGGGGGTTGTGTTTGTTTATGTGATTAACAAAAATTAATTGTAAGTGGTAGAGTTTTAGAGAAAAACAACCAATCCAAGTCTTAACTAATTCTGATTTTGATCTATCCTTGATTTCCAAGGATCCATTTAATTATTAATCATGTTCTTGGCCTTTAAAACATATCAAGAAGCCTCTCAATGTTCTATGGATGTCCACTGGTTAAGCAACCAGAATTCGGTTCAACAGGGGACTAAATGAATTAAGCAACCATTCAAGTCCAGTTTAACCTAAGTCCAGAATCCAGCCAAGGTAATTAATCCGTCCAAGCTTAGAACCATTAATTAACCATACAATCCTCTTTTATCACATGCAAACAGAATATGAACACATGAATAATCCAAT
>QAOA01000060.1:562432-588328 GCA_003255065.1 Cercis canadensis
AGTGAGTGAAACAAGTAGCATTGTTGGATGCCTTGCCATCATATTCCATCGCTTCTCCACCAAAAATAGAAGACTTACACAAGGAAGAACAGAAGGCACAACCTCCAAAACTTGAGCTCAAACCCTTACCTGTGACTCTGAAGTATGCTTTTCTTGGTGAGAGCAATTCCTTTCCTATAATTATAAACTCTGAGTTAAATAAGATAGAAGATGAAAAGCTATTGAGGGTGTTGAGAGAGCATAAGAGTGCTATTGGGTGGTCCATTACTAATTTAAAAGGCAGAAGTCCTTCTTTTTGCATGCATAAGATTCTCATGGAGAATAACTATAAGGCAGTAGTGCAGCCCAAAGGAGATTAAATCCAGTTATGAAAAAGGCGATGAGAAAGGAAGTGGTCAAGCTATTAGATGCCGACATTATTTACCCCATCTTGGATAGCTCTTGGGTGAGCCCGGTTTAGGTAGTGCCCAAGAAAAGTGGGACAACTATAGTTATGAATGAAAACAATGAGTTGATTGATGAGCTGCCGAGGCTCCTCAAATTACTTAAAGTTTAAGGTCGGTTCCTAAGCTATTTGCAGCAAAGGGCAGCCCTAAGTCGAACCTAAGGATTGTTCTATTTAGTGAATCATATGGAGAAGCATATAAACAGGGGGGTTGTGTTTGTTTATGTGATTAACAAAAATTAATTGTAAGTGGTAGAGTTTTAGAGAAAAACAACCAATCCAAGTCTTAACTAATTCTGATTTTGATCTATCCTTGATTTCCAAGGATCCATTTAATTATTAATCATGTTCTTGACATTTAAAACATATCAAGAAGCCTCTCAATGTTCTATGGATGTCCACTGGTTAAGCAACCAGAATTCGGTTCAACAGGGGACTAAATGAATTAAGCAACCATTCAAGTCCAGTTTAACCTAAGTCCAGAATCCAGCCAAGGTAATTAATCCGTCCAAGCTTAGAACCATTAATTAACCATACAATCCTCTTTTATCACATGCAAACAGAATATGAACACATGAATAATCCAATCCGAATTAAGCAATTCAAACAGAATATTTCAGAGGATTGAAAGAACTTGATTAACAACTAAAATGAATAACAACAACACATAATCTCAAAACCAATAATCAGAACAGCCAAAACCTAGATTGATATGATGAATTAGCCCTCCATAAACAAGAGAAGCCAAGTTCTTACAAAAATATCTAAGAGAAAACTTAAGGACTAAGGAAGGAGTAAAAGCTGTCTAAAAATATCTAATGACTTGATTCTGAATTTCGGCTGCCCCCTCTTGCTGATATAGACCTCCAAAATTACATGCACACCCAAATTTCCCTTAGGGCACACTTGTTCCCATGGGCCATAGCTTCAATTGGGCTTTAGTTTGGGCCCATTTGGACTTGTCATGAGGAAGTTAGGCCCATTTAAGTGGCAATGGGTGTCTGGAACCGTCAGCTAACTTCCACTGCAAATAAGACCATCTTCAACATAAAATATGGTGAACCAGTCATTTGGACTTGTCATGAGGAAGTTAGGCCCATTTAAGTGGCAATATGTGTCTGGAACCGTCAGCTAACTTCCACTGCAAATAAGACCATCTTCAACATAAAATATGGTGAACTGGTCTTCATATCAATTGAATCTCTGTCTGTTAGCTTTCCAATGGTACCAGTTTCAGGTCCATATGACATCCACAACTCAATTTATGACCCAAATACTGCATGTAGGTCAGGATCCTGCGACAGCATGTCTTCTCTGGCTTCCAGGCTGCATATGACCTTCTGAACGTCCGAATTAGCTTTGGAGCCCTGAAAGAAAGTTGTAGAAAATTCTCTCAGCTTTCCAACAAGGTATGACTCGGAATTTTTAGACATCCAGAACTCAAGATATGCATGAAACACAGAGACAGCATATAATGCTCAGTAATGCTGGAAATTGCAATTAAGCACAAATGGATCCAAAGTCATGAAATGAGGTCTAAGTCTATGCAATTCAGCCCAAAAGAGGTTTAAAAGACTAAGTATGAGGGATAACTATTATATAAAAAGTGTGTTCATCATTGATTCCCACTAGAACTGTCATGAGATGGCGTGTGTGCATTGACTATTGAAAACTAAATGATGTCACAAGGATGAACCATTTCCCTCTCCCATTTATCGATCAAATGTTGGAATGTCTAGCTGGTCATGAATATTACTGCTTTCTGGACGGCTATTCGGGTTACAATCAGATTGCAATAGCTCCAGAGGGTAAAGAAAAGATGGCTTTCACTTACCCATATGGAGTCTATGCATACAGGAGGATGTTATTTAGATTGTGCAATGCACCAGCTACTTTTCAAAGGTGTATGCTTTCCATATTATCTGATATGACTGAAAAATTCATTAAGATTTTTATGGATGATTTTTCTGTTTTTGGCTCTGCTTTTGATTTATACTTGCATAATTTATCCTTAGTGTTGAAGAGATGTCAAGAAACAAATTTGGTTTCAAATTGGGAGAAAAGTCACTTCATGGTAAGAGAGGGAATTATTTTAGGACATAAAATTTTTGCTAAGGGGATAGAAGTAGACAGGACCAAAGTTGAGGTAATTGAAAAACTTCCCCCTCTCACTATTGTTAAAGGAGTATGTAGCTTTTTGGGGCATACTGGTTTTTATAGGAGGTTCATTCAAGATTTTTCTAAAATTGCTAAACCACTTTGTAATTTCCTCATGAAAGATGAGGCTTTTGTTTTCAATGATGATGAATGTTTGTTAGCTTTTAATACTTTAAAGAAAAAGTTAACTACTGCTCCTGTTGTTTTCCCTGATTGGGAATTGCCCTTTGAACTCATGTGTGATACTAGTGATATAACTGTACGTGCTGTGTTAGGACAAAGAAAGAATAAATTGTTGCATGTGATTTACTATGCTAGTCATGTTCTTGATTCTACTTAACTTAACTATGCTACTACTGAAAAAGAATTGTTGGCCATTGTGTTTGCTTTTGACAAATTTCGTTCTTATTTAGTAGATGTCAAAGTTATTGTCTATACTGATCATGCAGCTATTAGGTACCTTTTTGTCAAGCAATAGTCGAAGTCAAGGCTCATCCATTGGATCTTATTGTTGCAAGAATTTGATCTTAAGATCAAAGACAAGAGAGACATGGAAAACTTGGTAGCTGACCATTTGTCGAGGATTGAGCAGCAAGAGAAGCAACACAACCAGCCACTCCCCATTAATGAAGAGTTTACAGATGACCAACTCTTTGCAGTGCAAAACTTACCATGGTATGTAGATTTTGCTAATTTCAAGGCCGCTAAAGTTCTTCCCGTGGACCTCAATTCTCAATAGTTGAAATGGTTTCTTCATGAGGCCAAATTTTATGTCTAGGATGAACCTTACTTGTTGAGGTGTGTTGATGGGTTGTTAAGGAAATGTGTGCCACAAGAAAAAGTTGAAGATATACTATGGCACTATCATGCTTCGGGTTATAGGAAGCATTTCAGTGGAGATCGAACAGCTGCAAAAGTATTACAATCGGGCTTCTATTGGCCAACCGTGTTCAAAGATGCATATGAGTATGTGAAGAGGTGTGATCGATGCCAAAGAATGGGTAACATCTCTAAACGACATGAAATGCCTCTAAACTCAGTGCTTGAAGTCGAGTTATTCGATGTGTGGGGTATTGATTTTATGGACCCCTTTCCCTCATCATACTCTAATGAATACATCCTGGTGGCGGTTGATTATGTGTCTAAATGGGTTGAAGCAACAACAACCAGAACTAATGATGCTCAGGTGGTTATTGGTTTCCTCAAAAAGAACATCTTCTCAAGATTTGGGGTACCAAAAGCTTTGATAAGTGATGAGGGAATTCACTTTTGCAACAAGCGGCTAGAATCTTTGTTGGGTAAATATGGTGTAAGGCATCGTATTGCAACCCTGTATCATCAACAAACCAGTGGACAAGTTGAGGTGTCGAACAGGAAATTGAAGCGGATACTTGAGAAAATTGTCAATACTTCAAGAAAAGATTGGGCAATGAAGCTTGACGATGCTCTTTGGGCTTACCAAACTACTTTGAAGACACCATTTGGCATGTCTCCTTACCAATTGGTGTATGGGAAGGCCTATCATTTACTTGTTGAATTGGAGCATCGAGCATTGTGGGCAACAAAGATCCTTAATTTTGACTTGGCAGCAACTGGTGAGAAAATGATGTTTCAGCTTCATGAATTGGATAAGTTTCTGCATCAAGCTTATGAGAGTTCAAAGATCTACAAAGAAAAAAATGAAGCGATGGCATGACAAGAGGATTATCCCAAGGAATTTTGAACCAGGACAACAAGTGTTGTTATACAACTCAAGGTTGAAGCTCTTTCCTGGGAAGTTGAAATTGAGGTGGTCAGGTCCGTTTTTGATCAAAAAAGTCTTCTCCTATGGAGCTGTTGAAGTAGCTGGCATTCATTTAGGAAGAAGCTTCAAGGTTAACGAAAAAAGGCTTAAGTGTTATTAGGGAGATGAGGTTCAACACCAAATCTCTTCAATGGTCCTTTTTGCAGCAATATAACACCAGAGAGAGTCCGGCTTAGGACAATTAAGCGCTTGTTGGGAGGCAACCCAATATCTAGTGTTTTATTATTTTCTTAAGTTTCTTTATGATTTATGTTGAATTGGTTTCTCTAAGTGTCTTAGTTAGTTTTTAGCTAAAAGAGGAGATTTATTTCCTCTTTTTTCTAGTGTAGGTTTTGTTTGGGACACTTATGCAGATTCAAGTTCAGTATTCAAGCTTAGAATAAAGAACACGGTTGTGCCCTACCCCGTGTGCATCAGGCAAAGATCACAGGAGAAGAACACGACTAGTGACATAGTCGTGTCAATATTCGTGTTGATTGGCCAGAGGCTTATGAATTATTCAGAAAATCCAGAGGAAGAACACGGCCAATGACATGGTCGTGTCTATACCCGTGTGAACCATCCAGAGAGTCAAGGAGGAAAAGACGGGCACACACATGACCGTGGCAGCAAGCGTGTGGATGACACATAGAGTCCAGAAAGAACATGGCAAGTGACATGGTCGTGTCTATTCCCGTGTCGATTGACTAGAAGTAACCCACCTGAAGACACGACCATGTCCATACCCAGGTAAGTATCCATGCATGCCATGTCACTAACACGGTCACACACACGGCCGTGTTGTGCTCATGTCACTTAAAAGGATTTTCTACACTCTACACATGGCCTGATACACAGGCATGTCACCCTCGTGTCACACCAACACCCCCACTGCCACGCACGTGTCAACTTCTCGTGTTTCTTACCCAAGCCCAACACCCCCACAATACACAGCTGTGTCACTTAAAACCCTTTAAAATTTTGGTTCGCGGGTCATCATTTCACTTCAAAAAAATCCCAATTTCTCTCATTCTCCTCTAAATCCCTAACCATTATGGCACTCCCATACCCATTTCCGGCCAAATCCCTTCACAAAGTCCTCACTTTCTTGCTTAATCGCACTTCCACACTGCACCACACCAGAAGCATTCTGCCGCATTGTTCTTTTCTCACAGAATTAGATTTAGTTCTCCACCCACAGGTATGTGATCTTCCTTCACTCTTATAAAGATTATCACTGATTGTTTGAATGAGTGTTTGCGGAGTATTGCCTGCTTTCTTTAGTGTGGGAATGTGAGGGAATGTTAACTGCAGGTAGAACAACTCGTAGGAAATATTTGAAATTTTTATTGGGGAACTTGTTGACTGATATTGGGGAATTTGTTGTTATTGGGGAGTTGGTTCATTTTTCTTGTAATTTTCATTATTGAGGGCACTACCATTGATAACTCTTGTTGGGTAACTACTTGTTTACTATTAGTTTATGCTTTACTACCTACAGGTGGGTTAAATGCATATTGTTAGCAAATTAATCGTTTGTAGTCATATGTTTGGGAGACATCTTATGGGAATTACAAATTGATTGTTAACTGTTAGTTGCAAGAAAGAAGAACATTGTTACTGCTGTCATATTTCTAGGGTATTAGTTGACTGAGATAGACTCAAATCTTATAGTTGGCAAGGATAGTTTGCTATGAGATTTGTTAATTTACTGGAAAATTGTGATGTTTATGTTTTTGTCAGTACTGTGGAATTAGCACTTCTCATTCCGTGCTATTGTTGAAGATAATATTCATGTGGGAATTGGCCTTTAGATTTATTAACTGTTAGTAGGGGAATTGATACTATTACCTTATTGCTATGGGATTACTCCTGGTTAACTGTTAAAATGTGGGAATAGCAATTGCTTTCAATCACTACTTATTAGGGGTTGATATTGTTAACTGCTAGTGGAGGAAATAGCCATGTTAACAGCAGTATGAACATGTATAGGGAAAGGTTTGACATTGCTACTGCAGAAGTTGTTGATATTGAGGGAAGTATTCATTTCTCTTGCCATTATCATTACTATGGACACTGCTATTGGTAAACATTGCTATAGGAATGACTATTGATCTACTGTTCATAGCCATTGTTAACTATTAAGTGTATAATTGCCATTGATTGAACTCTTGTTGTGGAAATTATAGGGGAATTTATTAAGTCCTTTTGATTGGGATATTGCAAATGTCATGATCATGTGTGAGCCACTATTATCTTTTCCATTCTGTTATATGTGATATATTGATTTGCATTTGGGGTGACCTGTGGATTTTCATCTGGTGTAGGATTTTCATTCTGTCTCTAAAATTATAATTTGAGAGATGCTTGACTTGATATAGACATTGGCATTTGCATCTGTTTCTCTTGGTGGACACATAGTCATTTTCCTTTGCTTTTACAGGTAACCACCATGACTAAACGCGCCAATGACTCACAACAGTGCCGTGAAAAGTTGCAACCAAGAAAAAATTGCCCGAACCCTCAGGAGTCACCTTCTCCACCGTCCAAGAAGAAGAGATCTGGGGTCACTGACACCTCAGTCCACCCCTTCCTCAAATTGCAAGGAGCAGAGCATAAGGAGAGATTAGCCAAACTCTCTGCCAAACCTTTTAAACCTAGTCGTTACCCGGTATGGCTAGTGTTACAAGAGTTGGGGCTTGAACAGGAGGTGCAACAGCTCCTTAGTAGCAGTCAATGGAGCAGTTTCTTTTAGCTTCAAGAGCCAGCATATAGAGAACTCACCTTGGAATTTCTCACCACGGTTGAAATAAACACAACATTCATAGACTCCAATACCATGTGGCATGAGCCAGACACTATCAAATTCCGTCTTTGCTCCTTCATGCATAACATGAGCCTGCAGGAGTTCACTGAGGCAGCTGGGCTCATTAGGCAAAGGACTACTGGATTGAGGCAGCATGACACCTACCAACTGGACTGGACCTTCATCAGAGCAGAGCCTGGGGACTACTGGAAGGAAGTGAACACAGAGGCCACTTATGAAGCCAAGAGGTCTAAGGCCTCCACCCTTCATTCACCGGCTCTTTGCTACATCCACAAGCTTTTAGTCCACTCATTGAATGCAAGAAGGGAGAGCACTGTAATGGTAAGCAAGAAGGACAAGTTCTACCTCCAGTGCATACGTGAGAAGAAGAATTGCCACCTCGTATATGCCTTCATTCAACTGGTCAGGGGCTACCTGCAGCGGGACATCTTTGGTGCTATCAGTGGTAGATCCGTAATTACCTGATTGGCCCGGCACCTAAATGTCTTGGGTGAAGAATCTACACTCATTATAGCCTGCCGACCTTTGCCACTGGGAATGGACACATTGAAGGCAATAGGGATGGTAGAGCGTCGCATAGACACACTGGGTGCATATCTAGCTTTAGTCGGTGCTCCACCACGAGCTGTCCCCGCGAGTCCACCAGCAGAAGAACCTTGCCCGGATGCCCCTGAGGTACCTCAATCCAAGGAACCACCAACAGCAGGACCCAGCACATCAGCACCTCCAACTTCACAACTGTTTCCCTGTTTCCCCTCCACATCCATTGATGAGGAAGACCAGAAACCAACCCCTATAGAGTGGCAGCTGGGCCACATCGAAGTTGAGGTAAATGGAACTTAGACTCGAATCAACCACAATGAGCGACATCATCTACACCAGTGGATGGCCTATGAGCGAGCGTATCACTAGTGGGTACAGTCCACCTTACAGATGATGTGCGAGTCCATGGGATTTCAGCCCCCACCTTTGTCTAGCCCACATGTCCCCTTTGGTCGAACCGGTTCGCCTTCCACGCACTTCATCTTATGTACCACCTGCAGAGCCTCCGCATGCGCAACAAACTGAGTTGCCTTATGAACCACGTTCTTAGCATTCTAAAGAGTCACCTAGGGAGTAGTTTATTATTTCTGTATTTCTTTGTGCCTTTCATTTTTCAGAATTACTTAGTTTCAATTTCTTCGTCTTAGACCTAACTTTATGTGTCTTTGTCTAGTTGTCTATACTCTTTGCAGCTTCACCTTCCGCTGCACCGGGATGCCAAACATCACCCATCTAGGACATCAAGAGCCTTATCATCAAGGGAGTATTTTTCCTTTCCTTTTACCTTTCCATACACTGAGGACAATGTGTTGTTTAAGTATGAGGGGTATATATATGTGCTTTAACTTGGTATGTTTATGTGATGCTTGAACTAGATGAGTTGTAAATGCCTGAAGTAATTCAAACTACAATTTAGTACTCNTGTAAATGCCTGAAGTAATTCAAACTAGAATTTAGTACTCCTGAGGTGATATTCCTAGGTAATTTTTATTTTCTAATTGTATTGTCTGTGCTTAACACCATACCTTTTTAGGTAGCTGCATTATCAGGTAACCACTTAGGTTTAGTAGACCTAGGACATTGAAATACAACCTTGTACTAGTGAGCTTGAAGTATTTGAGTTGAATACCCTGCCGCAAAAAAAACATTGAATAAAGATGAGTAGTTGATTTGAGCATAATGGGGCACTGCTCCTCTATCTTCTGTGCCTGAAACTGGAGAAGGGTATGAGCATGCCAATGAATCATAACTAGTTGAATGTGGGTCGAAGGCAATGACCGGGCAACACATCCTAGGACCCCAAACTATGCAAGAAAAGAAAGAAAAATAACTAAATAAGTAAAATAATTATGTCATGTTGAGCACTTAGTAGCAAGCACAAGGTAATTCTGTCTAGATACTGAAAGGTGAGCTAAGGCAAATCTGTGATTCAATGACTAGGTTCATAAGCTGAGCATAAGAACTGAATAGTGCAGCTGTTAGGGGTAAAGTACCTACCATAAACGTCTTTGAACTGAATTATTTTCCCAGGGATAGAGCTTAAGGGACTTTTTCTGATTTGAATTGCTTGAGGACAAACAAATGTTTAAGTGTGGGGGGATTTGATATCTGTATATTCTGATTATTAAGAACTGAATAGTGCAGCTGTTAGGGGTAAAGTACCTAGCATAAATGTCTTTGAACTGAATTATTTTCCCAGGGATAGAGCTTAAGGGACTTTTTCTGATTTGAATTGCTTGAGGACAAGCAAATGTTTAAGTGTGAGGGGATTTGATATCTGTATATTCTGATTATAAGTTCCATGTTTTGTCATTGAATTTTCACCCACATTTGAGTTAATTTGCTTTAAACATGGTACTTAATCCATGAATTTGTGTTATCAGGTGTTTCTTTTGTTGGTCAAGCAAAAGGAAGGATTTTAGGCAAATTCTAGAGCAAAGTGCAGAGAAATAAGTAGAATCTGAAGTCACACAGAGGACACAGGTCACACAAATGGCCGTGTTGTACCCGTGTCTAGCCTCCAGAAGTCCCTGCTCGAGCTGAATGAAGAACACGGCCAAAACACGCCCGTGTTGGACACCATGTCAGTCAGCCAAAGACAAACTAGAGATGAGCACACCCTCAGCCAGAGAAGCACGGGCCATGTTGAGATAAACATGATCTGAAGCAAAAAAGACATGGCCGTGTCTGAGGTCCAGAAAGTCAATTTAAGTGACATGCCCAGTTCCATAAGTGAACACAACCCATGTCTTGGCCATGTTCGAGCGACTGAAGACTAAACCCCTAATTTTTGAATCGTATAAATAGGAACCTAAAAGGGGGATTTACAGGGGAGAAAAATAGAGACAAAGGAGTCGTCAATGAGCAAAAGGAAACTTTGAAGCAAGATCGGCGACGATTGCGACTCAGACTTCACCTAGTTTCCATTCTTTTACCTCATGAACTTCAATTATCTATTTTTCTTTGATTTGATCATGAGTAGCTAAATCTTTTAGGTAGGGGATTGATATAACTCGAATTTTGATGAAGATTTCTTGTTGAATACTTTTCTTCTAATGCAAATATATTTGTTAGAGTAGAGTTTACTATTCTTAATGCATTTGAATGATTGGCCGCCATTTGAATGAATTGTTAGCTCATATTGATGCTAGGGATAGTAAGATTTGAGCATGTCTTGTAATCTCTACCATAAATCAAGTAATCTAGGAATAGATTATTTAATTTATGTGGTCTTGATTTAATTTCCTTAGACTTAATCACCTAGACAAGTTAATTGAACCAAGGAATTGGGCAATCAAGTAGGACAGGGAGGATTGTTTCTCCAAGGAATTGGGATTAATCAAATTAGGAAATTGGCCAACAACAAATGATTTGTATCTAGATTAGATTATTCTTTAATGAGTCTAAAGTTATTTTTTCTATGAAATAACTGAATTCAAAAGTGAGTGAAATCAACCCCTAAGCTTCTTTTGCACATCATTAATCTCATAATTTAATTGTCATTAAGTTGTTTGCTTTAACATTCAGTTTTACTTAATTAATCAATTGCATTTACTATTTTAGAGTTACCTTCAATCCAAATCATTATTCTGTCCAAATAGAATCATTATTGGTGAATTTGGTAGTTGCTAACGTTGATCCTTGAAAACAATACTTAACTCATCTTTTTACTACTTGTGTGAATAGCCTTTAGTCCTATCTAGTATGTGGTTCCTTTTAGCAACATTCAAGAGATATTGAGCAAAGAGCTCAATATGCTCTACTTCTTCCTTCTCTATGTTATAGGCACTCNTATTACGGGTATGCAAGGTTCTCTCTATTTCAGGGTCTACTTCAAGCAATACAAAGGGAGAAGACCTAGTCATACACCATGTAAACAAGTGGCTAAATGCCTAAACACACCACAATGCACAAAAACACAGAAAAACACACAAAACTGACAGAATTAAGCTAAAACCGAAACACACCAAAAACACAAAACAAAAGTAAAAAGACACCAAAATAGGACTAGAAAAGGAATGTAAACATTTTTAAAAATTTTTCTACCACCACAGGACGAAAGGTGGATGAAAATGGAACTCAAAAATCAAATAAAAAATCTTAAAAAAAATGGAAAAGTGGTCAAAACAGTGGAATTTGGCTTAAAAAAGTGGACCTTACAGCCGTTGGCTGTAACTTGTTTGATATAGGCCCTTTTCCTTCAACTGAGTAAGTTTCAGGTCAATCGGAGCTAAAAATTTCGTTTTGAACAGTAGATCCAGAAATCACTAAATCAAGCCAAACCGAAGGAAAAACAAAGGGGAAATGGTCCAAATGGCCAGAATTCACTCAATGACAATATAAAACATCTAAGGACACTTCAAATCAAGAAAAACAATGGCCACTGGCCTCAAACAGAATGGATACTTGGCCAAAAAGTTATGGAAAAAGTGGCCAAAACACTAAAAAGAACAAAAACTCAAACACAAGGGGGGTGAATTAGGGGAAAGTTAAAAGTCAGTTTTACTACTAATACTACTGATTCAAAGATAGAACAATCCCCGGCAACGCGCGCCAAAATTTGATGAGCTGCCGAGGCTCCTCAAATTACTTAAAGTTTAAGGTCGGTTCCTAAGCTATTTGCAGCAAAGGGCAGCCCTAAGTCGAACCTAAGGATTGTTCTATTTGGTGAATCATATTGAGAAGCATATAAACAGGGGGGTTGTGTTTGTTTCTGTGATTAACAAAAATTAATTGAAAGTGGTAGAGTTTAAGAGAAAGCAACCAATCCAAGTCTTAACTAATTCTGATTTTGATTCATCCTTGATTTCCAAGGATCCACTTAATTATTAATCATGTTCTTGGCCTTTAAAACATATCAAGAAGCCTCTCAATGTTCTATGGATGTCTACTGGTTAAGCAACCCGAATTCGGTTCAACAAGGGACTAAATGAATTAAGCAAACATTCAAGTCCAGTTTAACCTAAGTCCTGAATCCAGCCAAGGTAATTAATCCGTCCAAGCTTAGAACCATTAATTAACCATACAATCCTCTTTTATCACATGCAAACAGAAAATGAACACATGAATAATCCAATCCGAATTAAGCAATTCAAACAGAATATTTCAGAGGATTGAAAGAACTTGATTAACAACCAAATGAAGAACAACAACACATAATCTCAAAATCAATAATCAGAATAGCAAAACCTGGATTGATATGCTAATTTAGCCCTCCATGAACAAGAAGAGCTGAGTTCTTACAAAAATATCTAAGAGAAAACTTAAGAGCTAAGGAAAGCTAGAAAGCTGTCTAAAATATCTAATTCCTTGATTCTGAATTTCGGCTGCCCCCTCTTGCTGATATAGACCTCCAAATTTACATGCACACCCAAATTGCCCTTAGGGCACACTTGTTCCCATGGGCCTTAGCTTCAATTGGGCTTTGGTTTGGGCCCATTTGGACTTGTCATGAGGAAGTTAGGCCCATTTAAGTGGCAAAAGGTGTCTGGAACCGTCAGCTAACTTGCACAGTAAATAAGACCATCTTCAACATAAAATATGGTGAACCGGTCTTCATATCAATTGAAGCTCTGTCTGTTAGCTTTCCAATGGTACCAGTTTCAGGTCCATACATCTACAACTCAAGTTATGACCTAAATACTGCATGTAGGTCAGGATCCTGCGACAACATGTCTTCTCTGGCTTCCAGGCTGCATATGACCTTCTGAACTTCCGAATTAGCTTTGGAGCCCTGAAAGAAAGTTGTAGACAATTCTCTCAGCTTTCCAACAAGGTATGACTCGGAATTTTTAGACATCCAAAACTTAAGATATGCATGAAACACAGAGACAGCATATAATGCCCAGTATTGCTAGAAATTGCAATTAAGCATAAATGGATCCAAAGTCATGAAATGAGGTCTAAGTCTATGCAATTAAGCCCAAAAGAGGTTTAAAAGACTAAGTATGAGGGATAACTATTATATAAAAAGTGTGTTCATCAATCACACATCTTCACATACTCATATGCATCTTTGAACACGGTTGGCCAATAGAAGCCCGATTGTAATACTTTTGCAGCTATTCAGTCTCCACTGAAATGACCCTCATAACCCAAAGCATGACGGTGCCATAGTATATCTTCAACTTCTTCTTGTGGCACACATCTCCTTAACAACCCATCAACACACCTCAGTAAGTAAGGTTCATCCCAGACATAAAATTTGGCCTCATGAAGAAACCATTTCAACCGTTGAGAATTGAGGTCCACGGGAAAAACTTTAGCGGCCTTAAAATTAGCAAAATCTGCATACCATGGTAAGCTTTGCACCGCAAAGAGTTGTTCATTTGGAAACTCTTCATTAATGTGGAGCGGCTAGTCGGGTTGCTTCTCTTGCTGTTCAATCCTCGACAAATGGTCAACTACCAAGTTTTCCATGTCTCTCTTGTCTTTGATCTCAAGATCAAATTCTTGCAATAATAAGATCCAGCGAATGAGCCTTGGCTTCGACTCTTGCTTGGCAAAAAGGTACCTAATAGCTGCATGATCGGTATAGACAATAACTTTGGCAACTACTAAATAAGAACGAAATTTGTCAAAAGCAAACACAATGGCCAACAATTCTTTTTTAGTAATAGCATAGTTAAGTTAAGCAGAATCAAGAACATGGCTAGCATAGTAAATCACATGCAACAATTTATTCTTTCTTTGCCCTAACACAACACCTACAACTATATCACTAGTATCATACATGAATTCAAAGGACAATTCCCAATCAGGGGAAACAACAACAGGAGCAATAGTCAACTTTTGTTTTAAAGTATTAAAAGTTAATAAACATTCATCATTGAAAACAAAAGCTTCATTTTTCATGAGGAAGTTACAAAGTGGTTTAGCAATTTTAGAAATATCTTGAATGAATCTCCTATAAAAACCAATATGCCCCAAAAAGCTACACATTCCTTTAATATTAGTAAGAGGGGAAGTTTTTCAATTACCTCAACTTTGGCCCTATCTACTTCTATCCCTTTAGCAAAAATTTTATGTCCTAAAATAATTCCCTCTCTCACCATGAAGTGACATTTCTCCCAATTTGAAACCAAATTTGTTTCTTGACATCTCTTCAACATTAAGGATAAATTATGCAAGCATAAATCAAAAGTAGAGCCAAAAACAGAAAAATCATCCATAAAAATCTCAATGAATTTTTCAGTCATATCAAAGAATATGGAAAGCATACACCTTTGAAAAGTAGTCAGTGCATTGCACAATCCGAACGACATCCTCCTGTATGCATAGACTCCATATGGGCAAGTGAAAGTCGTCTTTTCTTGATCCTCTGGAGCTATTGCAATCTGATTGTAACCTAAATAGCCGTCCAGAAAGTAGTAATATTCATGACCAACTAGACGTTCCAACATTTGATAGATAAATGGGAGAAGGAAATGGTCCTTCCTTGTGGCATCATTTAGTTTTCTATAGTCAATGCACACACGCCATCCCGTGACAGTTCTAGTGGGAATCAACTCATTATTTTCATTCATGACCATAGTTGTCTCAACTTTCTTGGGCACTACCTGAACCGGGCTCACCCAAGAGTTATCCGAGATGGGGTAAATAATGTCAGCATTTAATAGCTTGACCATTTCCTTTCTCGCTGATGAACACACTTTTTATATAATAGTTATCCCTCATACTTAGTCTTTTAAACCTCTTTTGGGCTGAATTGCATAGACTTAGACCTCATTTCATGACTTAGGATCCATTTATGCTTAATTGCAATTTCCAGCAATACTGGGCATTATATGCTGTCTCTGTGTTTCAGGCATATCTTGAGTTCTGGATGTCTAAAAATTCCGAGTCATACCTTGTTGGAAAGCTGAGAGAATTGTCTACAACTTTCTTTCAGGGCTCCAAAGCTAATTCGGACGTTCAGAAGGTCATATGCAGCCTGGAAGCCAGAGAAGACATGTTGTCGCAGGATCCTGACCTACATGCAGTATTTGAGTCATAACTTGAGTTTTGGATGTCATATGGACCTTAAACTGGTACCATTGGAAAGCTAACAGATAGAGCTTCAATTGATATGAAGACCGGTTCACCATATTTTATGTTAAAGATGGTCTTATTTGCTGTGCAAGTTAGCTGACGGTTCCAGACACCTTTTGCCACTTAAATGGGCCTAACTTCCTCTTGACAAATCCAAATGGGCCCAAACCAAGGCCCAATTGAAGCTAAGGCCCATGGGAACAAGTGTGCCCTAAGGGCAATTTGGGTGTGCATGTAAATTTGGAGGTCTATATCAGCAAGAGGGGGCAGCCGAAATTCAGAATCAAGTCATTAGATATTTTTAGACAGCTTTTCCTCTTTCCTTAGTCTCTAAGTTTTCTCTTAGATATTTTTGTAAGAACTCAGCTCTTCTTGTTCATGGAGGGCTAAATCATCATATAAATCCAGGTTTTGCTATTCTGATTATTGATTTTGAGATTATGTGTTGTTGTTCTTCATTTTAGTTGTTAATCAAGTTCTTTCAATCCTCTGAAAGATTCTGTTTGAATTGCTTAATTCGGATTGGATTATTCATGTGTTCATATTCTGTTTGCATGTGATAAAAGAGGATTGTATGGTTAATTAATGGTTCTAAGCTTGGACGGATTAATTACCTTGGCTGGATTCATGACTTAGGTTAAACTGGACTTGAATGTTTGCTTAATTCATTTAGTCCCTTGTTGAACCGAATTCTGGTTGCTTAACCAGTAGACATCCATAGAACATTGAGAGGCTTCTTGATATGTTTTAAAGGCCAAGAACATGATTAATAATTAAATGGATCCTTGGAAATCAAGGATGAATCAAAATCAGAATTAGTTAAGACTTGGATTGGTTGCTTTCTCTTAAACTTTACCACTTTCAATTAATTTTTGTTAATCACAAAAACAAACACAACCTCCCTGTTTATATGCTTCTCAATATGATTCACCAAATAGAATAATCCTTAGGTTCGACTTAGGGCTGCCCTTTGCTGCAAATAGCTTAGGAACCGACCTTAAACTTAATTAATTTGAGGAGTCTCGGCAGCTCATCACCTTCATTCACCGGCTCTTTGCTACATCCACAAGCTTTCAGTCCATTCATTGAATGCAAGAAGGGAGAGCACTGTAATGGTAAGCAAGAAGGACATGTTCTACCTCCAGTGCATACGTGAGAAGAAGCATTGCCACCTCGGATATGCCTTCATTCAACTTGTCAGGGGCTACCTGCAGCGGGACATCTTTGGGGCTATCAGTGGTAGATCCGTAATTACCTGATTGGCCTGGCACCTAAATGTCTTGGGTGAAGAATCTACACTCATTATAGCCTGCCGACCTTTGCCACTAGGAATGGACACATTGAAGGCAATAAGGATGGTAGAGTGCCGCATAGACACACTGGGTGCATATCTAGCTTTAGTCGGTGCTCCACCACGAGCTGTCTGATGAACACACTTTTTATACAATAGTTATTCCTCATACTTAGTCTTTTAAACCTCTTTTGGGCTGAATTGCATAGACTTAGACCTCATTTCATGACTTAGGATCCATTTATGCTTAATTGCAATTTCCAGCAATACTGGGCATTATATGCTGTCTCTGTGTTTCAGGCATATCTTGAGTTCTGGATGTCCAAAAATTCCGAGTCATACCTTGTTGGAAAGCTGAGAGAATTGTCTACAACTTTCTTTCAGGGCTCCAAAGCTAATTCGGACGTTCAGAAGGTCATATGCAGCCTGGAAGCCAGAGAAGACATGCTGTCGCAGGATCCTGACCTACATGCAGTATTTGGGTCATAACTTGAGTTGTAGATGTCATATGGACCTGAAACTGGTACCATTGGAAAGCTAACAGACAGAGCTTCAATTGATATGAAGACCGGTTCACCATATTTTATGTGGAAGATGGTCTTATTTGCTGTGCAAGTTAGCTGACGGTTCCAGACACCTTCTGCCACTTAAATGGGCCTAACTTCCTCATGACAAGTCCAAATGGGCCCAAACCAAAGCCCAATTGAAGCTAAGGCCCATGGGAACAAGTGTGCCCTAAGGGCAATTTGGGTGTGCATGTAAAATTGGAGGTCTATATCAGCAAGAGGGGGGCAGCCGAAATTCATAATCAAGTTTTAGATATTTTAGACAGCTTTCTAGTCTTTCCTTAGCTCTTAAGTTTTCTCTTAGATATTTTGTAAGAACTTAGCTTCTCTTGTTCATGGAGGGCTAATTCATCAATCAATCCAGGTTTTGGCTGTTCTGATTATTGGTTTTGAGATTATGAGTTGTTGTTATTCATTCAATGATTAATCTGCTTCTTTCAAT
This sequence comes from Cercis canadensis, assembly GCA_003255065.1. NCBI lineage: Eukaryota > Viridiplantae > Streptophyta > Magnoliopsida > Fabales > Fabaceae > Cercis > Cercis canadensis. The sequence continues at coordinate 580,017 of QAOA01000060.1, forward strand.
CCTTTGAAATATTCTGTTTGAATTGCTTAATTCGAATTTGGATCTTCATGTGTGATTGCTTAATTGCATGTGATAAAAGAGGATTGTATGGTTGATTAATGTTTCTGAGCTTTTGGATGGATTAATCACCTTGGCTGGATCATGGACTTAGGTAAAACTAGACTTGAATGTTTGCTTAATTCATTTAGTCTTAGTTGAATCCGAATTCTGGTTGCTTAACCAGTGGACATCCATAGAACATTGAGAGGCGTCTTGATATGTTTTAAAGGCCAAGAACATGATTAATAATTGAATGGATCATTAGAAATCAAGGATGAATCAAAATCAGAATCAGTTAAGGCTTGAATTGGTTGTTTTCCTTTAGGTTACCACTTTCAATTAATTTCTGTCAAGCACTTAAAACAAACACAACTCCCCTGTTTACATGCTTCTTAATATGATTCACTAAATAGAACAATCCTTAGGTTCGACTTAGGGCTGTCCTATGCTGCAAATAGCTAGGTAACCGACCTAAAACTTTAATTAATTTGAGGAGCCTCGGCAGCTCATCACTGTCCCCGCGAGTCCACCAGCAGAAAAACCTTGCCCGGATGCCCTTGAGGTACCTCAATCCAAGGAACCACCAACAGCAGGACCCAGCACATCAGCACCTCCAACTTCACAACTGTTTCCCTGTTTCCCCTCCACATCCGTTGATGAGGAAGACCAGAAACCAACCCCTATAGAGTGGCAGCTGGGCCACATCGAAGTTGAGGTAAATGGAACATAGACTCGAATCAACCGCAATGAGCGACATCATCTACACCAGTGGATGGCCTATGAGCAAGCGTATCACCAGTGGGTACAGTCCACCTTACAAATGATGTGCGAGTCCATGGGATTTCAGCCCCCACCTCTGTCTAGCCCACATGTCCCCTTTGGTCGAACCGGTTCGCCCTCCACGCACTTCATCTTGTGTACCACCTGCAGAGCCTCCGCATGCGCAACAAACTGAGTTGCCTTCTGAACCACGTTCTTAGCATTCTAAAGAGTCACCTAGGGAGTAGTTTATTATTTCTGTATTTCTTTTTGCCTTTCATTTTTCAGAATTACTTAGTTTTAATTTCTTCGTTTTAGACCTAACTTTCTGTGTCTTTGTCTAGTTGTCTATACTATTTGTAGCTTCACCTTCCGCTGCATCGGGATGCCAAACATCACCCATCTAGGACATCAAGAGTCTTATCACCAAGGGAGTATTTTTCCTTTCCTTTTACCTTTCCATACATTGAGGACAATGTGTTGTTTAAGTATGAGGGGTATATATATGTGCTTTAACTTGGTAGGTTTATGTGATGCTTGAACTAGATGAGTTGTAAATGCCTGAAGTAATTCAAACTAGAATTTAGTACTCCTGAGGTGATATTCCTAGGTAATTTTTATTTTCTAATTGTATTGTCTGTGCTTAACACCATACCTTTTTAGGTAGCTGCATTATCAGGTAACCACTTAGGTTTAGTAGACCTAGGACATTGAAATACAACCTTGTACTAGTGAGCTTGAAGTATTTGAGTTGAATACCCTGCCGCAAAAAAAACATTGAATAAAGATGAGTAGTTGATTTGAGCATAACGGGGCACTGCTCCTCTATCTTCTGTGCTTGAAACTGGAGAAGGGTATGAGCATGCCAATGAAGCATAACTAGTTGAATATGGGTCGAAGGCAATGACCGGGCAACACATCCTAGGACCCCAAACTATGCAAGAAAAGAAAGAAAAATAACTAAATAAGTAAAATAATTATGTCATGTTGAGCACTTAGTAGCAAGCACAAGGTAATTCTGTCTAGATACTGAAAGGTGAGCTAAGGCAAATCTGTGATTCAATGACTAGGTTCATAAGCTGAGCATAAGAACTGAATAGTGCAGCTGTTAGGGGTAAAGTACCTAGCATAAACGTCTTTGAACTGAGTTATTTTCCCAGGGATAGAGCTTAAGGGACTTGTTCTGATTTGAATTGCTTGAGGACAAATAAATGTTTAAGTGTGGGGGGATTTGATATCTGTATATTCTGATTATAAGTTCCATGTTTTGTCATTGACTTTTCACCCACATTTGAGTTAATTTGCTTTAAACATGGTACTTAATCCATGAATTTGTGTTATCAGGTGTTTCTCTTGTTGGTCAAGCAAAAGGAAGGATTTTAGGCAAATTCTGGAGCAAAGTGCAGAGAAATAAGTAGAATCTGAAGTCAAACAGAGGACACAGGTCACACAAATGGCCGTGTTGTACCCGTGTCTAGCCTCCAGAAGTCCCTGCTCGAGCTGAATGAAGAACATGGCCAAAATAATAAAGAACACGCCCGTGTTGGACACCATGTCAGTCAGCCAAAGACAAACTAGAGATGAGCACACCCTCAGCCAGAGAAGCACGGGCCATGTTGAGATAAACATGATCTGAAGCAAAAAAGACACGGCCGTGTCTGAGGTCCAGAAAGTCAATTTAAGTGACATGCCCAGTTCCATAAGTGAACACAACCCATGTCTTGGCCATGTTCGAGCGACTGAAGACTAAACCCCTAATTTTCGAATCGTATAAATAGGAACCTAAAAGGGGGATTTACAGGGGAGAAAAATAGAGACAAAGGAGTCGTCAATGAGCAAAAGGAAACTTTGAAGCAAGATCGGCGACGATTGCGACTCAGACTTCACCTAGTTTCCATTCTTTTACCTCATGATGAACTTCAATTATCTATTTTTCTTTGATTTGATCATGAGTAGCTAAATCTTTTAGGTAGGGGATTGATGTAACTCGAATTTTGATGAAGATTTCTTGTTGAATACTTTTCTTCTAATGCAAATATATTTGTTAGAGTAGAGTTTACTATTCTTAATGCATTTGAATGATTGGCCGCCATTTGAATGAATTGTTAGCTCATATTGATGCTAGGGATAGTAAGATTTGAGCATGTCTTGTAATCTCTACCATAAATCAAGTAATCTAGGAATAGATTATTTAATTTATGTGGTCTTGATTTAATTTCCTTAGACTTAATCACCTAGACAAGTTAATTGAACCAAGGAATTGGGCAATCAAGTAGGACAGGAAGGATTGTTTCTCCAAGGAATTGGGATTAATCAAATTAGGAAATTGGCCAACAACAAATGATTTGTATCTAGATTAGATTATTCTTCAGTGAGTCTAAAGTTATTTGTTCTATGAAATAACTGAATTCAAAAGCGAGTAAAATCAACCCCTAAGCTTCTTTTGCACATCATTAATCTCATAATTTAATTGCCATTAAGTTGTTTGCTTTAACATTCAGTTTTACTTAATTAATCAATTGCATCTACTATTTTAGAGTTACCTTCAATCCAAATCATTATTCTGTCCAAATAGAATCATTATTGGTGAATTTGGTAGTTGCTAACGTTGATCCTTGAGAACGATACTTAACTCATCTTTTTACTACTTGTGTGAATAGCCTTTAGTCCTATCTAGTATGTGGTTCCCTTTAGCAACATTCAAGAGATATTGAGCAGAGAGCTCAATATGCTCTACTTCTTCCTTCTCTATGTTGTAGGCACTCTCAACAGCTGCACAACAAGCAAATGACCACCAACAGCCTGCAAAGAGAAACATTGCTCATGAACAACACTTTTTGAGTTCAAAAAATAACTATAATTAATTTGAAAGGTAAGACTAAGAAGAATTAGCACATGGCCCTTGATTTTTGACTGGTTTGAGAATCCCTCCTAGCCTCTAGTCTTTCACTATATGATCCTGTAATCATTGATTAAAAAAAATGTTTTAAGTGTAAAAATAAAACTTGATTTTTTTACTTTTATAATCATGTAGAAATATAAGTTACCTCATAATGCATATTTGCTGCCATCCAAATCTTTTGGCAGTTACTTATGAATTGAAAAAAAAAATACATCTCAAAAATATATTTTTATACTTGAAATCTAGCAAATCAAGAAAGCAACAAGCATGTCATGCCACGACAAGCCAAAGTAAGCTAAAAAAGATGAAGTGAATTCAGTCACAACTAGATAACAGGAATTAACCTTAAGCATCATTAAGATATGGTTACAATAAGTAGAAAAATTAGAGGAAATGCAATAGAACAGAGAAGGGCAATACATGAGCAGATTGACAATAGAATTCCCTAACTTATTCTTTTATTCAAAAAATTATTCATGCAAGTAACTCAAAAGCATAGAAAGCCATCCTAAATTGAATAAGTGGCCCACATGTAACAAATAATAAAACATATGTCTAAAATGGGGTCACCAATTTAAAAATAAAAGAGAAAAATAATTTAGTCACACTAAGTTAGCACCCGTAATCAACCTGGCTACAAGTGCATGATAAATGGAAATTTCAATATTGAAAAATTAGTTGAAGACTTAGATCTGAAAGATTTTCTTTTCTTTTTTTTACTTGACATGTAATTTCAATTTTCTTTCTTTTGTGACTTTAAAAAATGAGTTATAATAATTCATTCATATATTGCATTTAGGAATGTGATTGGATGTTTAGTATCTATAGGTCCCTTAACTATTATCAAAGGACGTAGTGAAATATGGTTACAATAAGTAGAAAAATTAGAGGAAATGCAATAGAACATATGTCTAAAATTGGGTCACCAATTTAAAAATAAAAAAGAAAAATAATTTAGTCACACTAAGTTAGCACCCGTAATCAACCTGGCTACAAGTGCATGATAAATGGAAATTTCAATATTGAAAAATTAGTTGAAGACTTAGATCTGAAAGATTTTCTTTTCTTTTTTTTACTTAACATGTAATTTCAATTTTCTTTCTTTTGTGACTTTAAAAAATGAGTTATAATAATTCATTCATATATTTCATTTAGGAATGTGATTGGACGTTTAGTATCTATAGGTCCCTTAACTATTATCAAAGGACGTAGTGATTCATCTCTATATAAGGTGGCCAACCCTATTCAATCTAGGTAAGGATTTGTGCCACCTCAGACAACGCATACTACAAGTAATAAGTGAAAAGATTTAGGACTCATTTGTGTCATTCTATATAATGTTTATTATTATGTATTAGCTATTTGACATGTTTGAGTTCAAATTATAGCTATTTAAATTATTTTCATTTTTGGATTAATAAAGATAAGAGAGCTAGAATAATCAATTATTTTAGATTTTCCTTCTGAATCTTTATTTTACATTTCTTCACTTCATTTTATTTTTTTTTTACTTACTTTTTTCTGTATTCAATAAAAAGTGGGGTCAAAACCAAAGAAATAATCTTTGAAAGTACATAAATTTTTGGGAAAAGTCCAAAAAACTCCCCTGAACTATACTCTTATTGCACTTTATCCCCTGTGCTTCAAAAACGTAGGAAAGACCTCCTTCAACTACGAAAATGTGCGTTTTACCCTCAAATACTAGACAGACGTCCATTAATGGACAGAAAGAATCACGTGTCTGACACGTGAAGTGTTTAATCTGGGCCATAGTGCAATTTATAAGGGTATAAATGAAAATAAATTTATGGAAAAAGTCTAAAAAAGTCTCATGAACTATACACTTTGTTGAATAGAGAAAAAAGTAAGTAAATAAAGTAAAATGAAGTGAAGAAAGGGAAAATAAAGATTTAAAAAGAAAATCTAAAATGATGAATTATTATAACTCGTTTTTTAAAGTCACAGAAGAAAGAAAAAGATGATGGTGGTGGAATGAATTGACAAACAATGTGTCATTTTACGAAAAGTCAAAATTTGCAATCAAAAAGTATGGAAATGACTTCAAGACTACCATTATGAGTCTTTGTACATATGTCATTATCTTCAACCGCGACTTGAATTATACAATTTGGACTCAACATTAGACTTCTATCTCACATATTTTTATGTAAACATGTCTTGATAGAATAGTTGTATTCATGGTGAACTACGAGTGAGCAGGAAATATAAATTCATATAAATAAAATTATAATGGCAATATATGCTTACAAGCTGAAAGTTCAAACAACTAACCCAATAAATCTTCTTAGAGTGATAACTACAAGATTCACGTGCCAACTAAGTGGATGGAGGGATATTGAAATTTCAAAAGAAAGTCTTTCAACTCTAAGTCTTCAACTAATTGTTCAATATTGCAATTTCTAATTTATCATGCACTTATAGCTAGCATCGGTAATATTTATAACTACTCATGAAAAACATCAAACAATAGTTAAAAGGTTTATGGCCCCAAATAAAATCAACTAAAGCAAACCTCTTGACTCTCGCAAATAGGAAGGATCCCAAATAAAGACAAATAAGTAAGGACTACAACTTAAAATGTTTAATAAATTATTAAACAACTCTAGCTCAATCTTGGAATGATCCTAGAATAGCCACCACGTATTCAATATCACACTTAAAATAGCATAGTAACTAACTCCAAAACAATTTAATAGGTGCGGAAGATGAATCCAAAAAAAGTCTCCAATCAATGCTCAACGAAGTGTTGAAAATAAAGCAAAACAACATCCCTTTTATCTTGAAATAGTCACTAAAATAGCACCAAAAATAAACTAAGGGCAGCCATAGAAACAGTGCAAAAATGACATAAAAATAAGTCTAGGACAGAAACCAAATCACGCTCAAAACAATCACAAAATAGCACAGAACCAAGTCTATGATAACACAAAAGTTTTGTTCTTAAATTAGCTCTAAAGATAACCCTAGATTAGAGACTGAAAGCAACCCAAAATCTAGTAAAAAAATGCTTCAAAAATAGTCCAAAATAGTGAACAAAATTCTCTTAAAAAAGCCTTCAAATAAAGCATTAAAACAAGAAAAGAATTAACCTAAAACTCATACATCCTTATACCATCCAAAATGACATTTTCTGCAAATAGATTTCAAACCAATAAATGATTTATTATATTTCTAAATTCCTTTTTAAATAGTTTCAATTTTTTTCTATCTTTTGAGGAAGGAAAAATTAATCTATCATTATAATTCATTTGATAACAAATATTTCCTAATTTGTTTTTTCTTTTGTTAGTATCATTGTTTTATCTTATTTTTAAAGTTAATATCATTACATTAAACTAGTATCTCTTGATTAATAACTTTTACTAATTGACAATCTAAAAAAGCTTCATAGACTTGTGTTAGAGATAATCCGTGATTTCATATGATATTTCATAATCGAGCTTTGAAATTTTCTGCAAATAGATTTCAAACCAAAAAATGAATTTTTCTTTCTAATAAGCTGCATTGCAACCATTTCTTAAAAATACATACTTATACTATCTTTAATCTGAGAGTTTTTTACATCTTAGGTTCTTAAAGAATTCTAAATATTTTTCTTGAATTTAACAATTTTTTTAATTAATACTTCTATATAATTTGAATAATTAATATTGGGTTTTGTTGAATTTGCTACTTCTATCCCTTGATCTTCAATAATATAATTAACTATCCATCTAATTAGTTGTGACGTGAATCCGATAGTTATCATTCTAAGAAGATTTATTAAGGTAGTTATTTGAACTTTCAGCTTGGAAGCATATTCTGTCATTATAATTTCAATCACATGATTTTATATTTCTTGCTCACTCATAGTTCACCATGGGTACTACTATTCTATCAAGACAAGTTAACATAAAAAATGTGTGAGATAGAAGTCCAAATTATATTATTCAAGTCGTGGTTGAAGATAATGACATATGTACCAAGTCGCGTACTGGTAATCTTGAAACCATTTTATTACTTTCCAATTGCAAATTTTGACTTCTTATTTGAAAACCCAAAACTCATACAATGATGCATTGTTTCTAGATTCATTCCACCACCATCATCTTGAATCAACAATGCAGGACTTCCATCTTTTGGATTTAAATATTTTCCTACAAAGAAAAAACTTGCCACAATGTCATTTTGGGCCTCATCAATTGGAATATCGAAAAGCTTTGCTATGGCACCAAATACCCATTTATGTGAAGCTGCATTCAAGTCAAGGAACATAAGGTTGATGTACATATTGTTTTATGTATTTTGAACAATAACTTTAGATCCAAGCTCATCATTGTAGTTTGTTGCTTTCTAAAACTTCCTACAATGAGGTGTGGCACAAATTGATCACGTGGAGGGAATGCCCATATCATCAACTAAGGCTAACCCTGCTCCAATACACTAGAGTTACAATGACCTATACTTTGATGTGGTAATGTTATACTACATGGAAACATGCAATTTGCGAATGACATTTGTAGTTGATAACCTCAAATTAATGGTTTTTAAGTTTGTTTGATATAGTGAGATAAATTATATTTTCTGTCCTGTAAAATATGAAAATTTTGTT
>QAOA01000063.1:0-24448 GCA_003255065.1 Cercis canadensis
TATTATATACATCTCAAGAAAATTGAGTCACATATTGTGTGTCAAACATCAAAATAGTTAAAATTTTTTGAGATTAACTATGTCAAAGCGGAAGATTCTTGAGTCTTCTCAGAGTAGTACTACATGCTAATGAAAAAGTGACATTGAATGAGTTAAAAGAATAAAATGATATATATAGTCTAACTTTAATTATGTGACTTACTTACCACCACCTTTTAACCTAGAGTACTAATTTGAGAGTATACAAGAGTTTCTCGTAAAAGTTACACACTTAAAGAAGAAAAACTTAAAATACAAGATAATTTGATCAAATTAAACTAAAAGTTTGTCAACTATCAGAGTGTTAAACTCATATCAAGTAACTCAATTTTTTTACTTATATTTTCGCAATGATATCAAAGTTAGGATTTATTTCCATCACCTATATAGTTAGTTGTGTTAAGTGCGTATACAATACACAATATAACATTGTGTACTGTAGAATTGGTCTTGGCAATTTCCTCTATTTAATTAAAAGGACAAAAAACAAAAAAAAAAACCGATGGAGACATAAACGAGACGTATTTTCTGCGTATGAATATTTCTTTCTTCCTCTGAATCTCTCTCTCCAATTCCTTGCCATAACAGGCATAGGTCCACAAACTTCAATTCCCTATCAATCATTAGAGCCAAAGTTGGACAGTTCTAAATAACATGCATGTATATGTTATTTGGTTCCAAAAACTACCCAATCAATTCATGTTATCTATTCTTAATATACAAGGCCCAGAAAACTGCTCAGCACCGTGTACCTTGGGAAGGACAGAAAAGAAAATCAAATTTAAGAATCAAACTTCTCCTAGCAAGAGACAAAAATGCTTTAGTGAAAGCATGACTATATATATGGCAGGAAAATTTTGACAAAGATATTTCGCTAGAATTTAAAGGTGAATGTTGACTAAAATAAATTGATAGGAAACACTATATTTCCAATAATATTTATAATTTCAAGATCCACATTCTCCAAAGTGCACTTTGCACTTCAGAATAAAATGCAGATATCCTAGCTACCCTTCAAAAATATTTAAGGGTGAAGATAATTACACGTTAGTTTTTTAAAAAGCTATTTTAAAGAATAATTGACACATTTAATGCATTAAAATGCATGGTTAAGTTAATTTGAGCCTGCAGACATGGCTGTGAAGAGGAGCTGAATTTGCCAGCCCAAAATAATGAGTTTAGCCAATGGTGAGTTCTAAAATTCACAATGTGCATTGTATACACAATCAGACATAACCAATCTTAATTGGCGGAACTAAAATTTGATTTTTGTATGATTATGAACATCTCAAAAGGATTGAGTCGCATAATATATGTCAAATATCCAAATAATTGATAAATTTTGAGATTAATTAGGTCAAAGTAGCACATTTCAGCACTATAAAAAAAATTAAATGCCATAATATTAATTTTAGGAATAAGAAAGCATAAAAAAAAATAAAAATACAAGGGCTACTTTCTAAGTGGCTTGATGTTATATCTCATCTGCAAGGAGAAAAATCTTTGTCAAAGCATGAACAGAGATATAAATACTGGGTGAATCACCAGCATCAGCTCCAAGAATCATCCGCCAAAATCCTTTCGTCAGCAAAATTTCCGCTCCAAGAATCATCCGCCAAAATCCTTTCGTCAGCAAAATTTCCTCTTCCATCAACCTAACTAGGATGATTAGCTTCCACCAAACCATGAAAATCCACGATATTTTTACAAGCCACTTTTAAGTTCACCTTTTCCATACATGGCAAGTTTCTCCTTATAGCTGCGACACAAATCAATAATTTACTGCTACTTTCAATAGCATTTAATGCTATTTTCGGTGGCCAAGAGAAGCTGATTTCACATGGTGAAATTCAGCAATTGCAGTTGGCGATCTTCTGCTATAAATAGGGAAGATTGCTGAGCGAGAATTCTCAATCAAAAAAGTGAGGAAAATTAGAAATACTAGTGAGCTCTTTGCAAGATACTTGTGAGTTTTTTTTTTTTTTTTTTTTNTTTTTTTTTTTTTTGAGTGTTTCTTTTATATTGTGAGGCTTTTGGGTGTAATTGAGTTATTGAGTTTCGAGAGTTTTACTCATTTTGTGCTAACATAACAAATGACTTGTCTATGTGGCAATAAAAAAAGTTGACATTGTACCAAAATAGCACAAAAATTATCATCTTATCAAATTTTGGCTCAAAAAATGTGCATAAAAAAGTTAATGAAGTAGCAATTTTTATGTCATTTTAGCATTATGTCAGTTTCTTTTATTGACATAAAAAAAAAAAAAAATACAAGGGATACTTTCTAAGTGGCTTGATGTTATATCTCATCTGCAAGGAGAAAAATCTTTGTCAAAGCATGAACAGAGATATAAATACTGGGTGAATCACCAGCATCAGCTCCAAGAATCATCGGCCAAAATCCTTTCGTCAGCAAAATTTCCTCTTCCATCAACCTAACTAGGATGATTAGCTTCCACCAAACCATGAAATTCCACAATATTTTTACAAGCCACTTTTAAGTTCACCTTTTCCATACATCAGGTGGTGAACCAAGTTTTAATGGATAGTTAAGTTCTAATTCAATAATATTAACTTCTTAACGAAAAGACTTTAACTATATATTATTATTACCACTAATTAGTATGTTATTTTATCCTTCACTAATTGAGATTTATATATTTGACATTTCTTGAGTGATCAAATGAACTTATTAAAATTTTAATATAGGTTTAAATGTACTGCATGTCCATATAATTTGGACAAATTTTGAATCAAGTCCCTATAGTTTTTTTTTTTTCATTTTTTGGAGTCCTTATAGTTTGAAATTTTTTTAATTAGATCCCTGTCATCACCTCCCCGATTATAATTCTGTCATTTTAGTGCTAATAGACTTGTTTATGTCACAATAAAATAAGTTAACGTAGTGTCAAAGTTAATTACCATCTTATCAAATTTTGGCTCAAAAAAAATGCATAAAAAATTGATGAAGTAACAATTTTTACAATTTTAGATTCATGTCAGTTTCTTTTATTGCCATATAGACAATCTATTTGTCATGTCAGCACTAAACTGATAGATTTATAATTGGGGATGACGATAAAAACCTAACTAAAAAAATTTCAAATTATAAGAACCCCAAAAAGAGGAAAAAAAATATAGGGATCTAACTCAAAATTTGTCAAAACTATAGGGACCTTTAATATATTTAAACATTTAATATATTAACTCAAATTTTTGGTCTCAATGTAATGTTCATCCAATCATGATATGAGATTTCTTTAAATTGTAATACTTCATAGAATTATATCTTGTGCTCAAGATTTTAGACATTTTCCCTGCTCTTAGATTGTACTCTACAATCAACGAGGGTTGGCCTGAGTGGAAGGGGCTTTGGTCGCTTAAGTAAGTGATCTCGTGTTCGAGTTTTTGTGAAAGCAGCAAACTTTTTTGGGAGAGGTCCCCGCTTTTATAGCGTCTGACCGTACCTCAGAGGATTAGTTCTGGGCAATGCTTGGGATTTGGGAATATCTTGAGAAACCATAAAAGAGTGTATTCTACAAAAATCAATGCTAAAATTGAATGTATATGTTTTAATGCTATGTTAGTCTTTAAATTTCTTTTGTGAATGTGCCTTCTGATTTTTATCATCTAATAATATCTATTATTTAAGAAGAAAAAAGCAAGTCTTCTTTTTTCCTTTGAGTAACTGAAACGTATACAAAAAGATTGTAATACCGATTCCTTTTCAAAATTGTTTTATTTGAGATAAATATTAACCTAATCTCAAAAATTTCACCCTTGGTATTTTGGTACTATATATAAACAAAAACAAAAAAAAAAGCATTAAGTTTATAGTTTGTTAACAAGTTAGTCAACGAATTATTTTGTAAAAAACTTGCTCAAAAAATGTTCCTAAAAATTATATTTGCTTGGGAATATTTTTTTCAAATATTGTATCAAACATGAAAATTTTATTTTTCTAAATTGTAATTCCCAAAAAACTTAGAAAAAAATACATGTATCAAACGTCCCCTTAGAATTTGTCAAATCTCAAAATAATGGAGTATAATTTTTTTTTTTGGGCCAAAAGTCTCTAAATACATTCCTTAAAAAGGAAAACATAATACTACATTAGAAACCTATTTGGCACTTGGGCCTTGGTCTGGTGATAGCCGGGCTCCTCCCCAAATGAAAGGATCCGTGATCGTACACCCTAGTCGGCTTTTTGGGTTCGGATCAAGTGTAAAAGGATCAATGTTCGTGTCATTGAACCCCTCCCCCATTTTTATGTAGCCCAAAAAAATTATTTATAGTTACCAAGTGTAGAAATTACTGTCGACAACTTGACATGGATCATAAAATGACAATGCTTGAAAAATATAATGTTTAAGTTATTCAGTGTACTCCTTTTATAGTTTTTCACCAGATGATTTACATTTTTTTTTGAGACTAATTATTGCTTGACTTTCATCATGCTTAATACTTTTAGCGAAATTCAAATTTTTAATATTATTTTAGGATTCACCACACATGATAATTATTATTAAATATACTCTAATAATGAGAGATTTTAATTATTTAGAGAATACTGTATAAATTCAAACTATCGTACCATCATTTAAAAAGACAAATAATGTTGCAACCAATAGGTCATATTCAAAGAAATGGAATCAATTGTAAAATGAACTATTTTGCAGATTTTATTCATAAGGGATAGGTGTAGGTTTTGATCTCCGTTTTGAAATTTATTATTATTTTGTTTAGATCTTGAGAATCCTCTACTAAATGGCATATACATTGTTATATTATTTATGCTATTATAAATAAGATCATATATACTAAATAGTATATGATCGAGTGATATTAAATTTATTTTAAGAGTTTTTTTTAGTTTTATATTTAAATTTTGAGTCATAATTAAAAGTACTAAAAAATAAAACACGTAAAGGTAGAAAATAATAAAAATTCAAACGAAACTTTTCATATCACAAGAACAAAATTCAAACTTTAAATAATACAAGGAAGGCAAGGGATTATCCCATTATTCCTTTTAGACTTTTTCTTTTGAAATATGTGGATGAGAATGATATCGTTAAAGAATAGTGCCATATATGTAACAAAAATTTCATTCCGAATTAACAATATCCATTGGATTTATTCTCTTACTGGGGACCACCTATTTAAACAATGGTGAGTGTGATCCAGTTTTGTCTGTCATGAACCAATTCGTTAAAAGTGTCGTGAAGATTAGCATTTTTATTTTTAAAAGATCTCTAGTATTGAGTGGCAACACAGCTAACCAGCTCTATCAAGAACGAATTGAATGACAATATCAAAGGTTCGTAACGTTAAAATTACAATTACCTTGTTTCTCAGAGACGAAGGAGGAAGACTCTTGAGAACGGTCCAGAAAGCGTCCCAGTTCCCACTTCCCAGTGATATGCGCGCTGTTGTTTAAGAAAAGGAGGAAAGCCAGGCTTTTTTTTTTTTTTTTTTTTTTTTTTNAACTTTCGTACATTAAGACTAAGTCTCTCATCAGGCGATCTTAAAGGCACACCCCTTACATCGGGCTAGTGTATTCAAAGAAAAATTCCCATATGCAAATAAGGAGAGAGGGCTGATATCAATATATATAAGAGTAAAACCCCTTTTTGGTCCCTGAAAAATACATCCACTGACAAATTAGTCATCCAAAAATGTTCGGTGACAAATTAGTCCTCGAATTATTGTTTTCGTTGACAAATTAGTCCTCGAATTATATTCGCTGACAATTTAGTTCTCGAATTATGGTTCCGTACGACAAATTAGTCCTCAGTTGAGGATTAATTCGAGGACTAATTTGTCGTATGAAACCATAATTCGAGGACTAAATTGTCAGCGAATATAATTCGAGGACTAATTTGTCAGCGAAAACAATAATTCGAGGACTAATTTGTCACCGAACATTTTTGGATGACTAATTTGTCAGTGGATGTATTTTTCAGGGACCAAAAAGGGGTTTTACTCTTATATATATTGATATCAGCCCTCTCTCCTTATTTGCATATGGGAATTTTTCTTTGAATACACTAGCCCGATGTAAGGGGTGTGCCTTTAAGATCGCCTGATGAGAGACTTAGTCTTAATGTACGAAAGTTAGCCCAAAAATATATTTTACCGTTAAAAGAAAAAAACAATTAGACATAAAGTGCACCTTTAAGTAAACTATAGTCTAAATCTAACCTTCAAGTGCACGTCATGGATAGCTTTGAATGTGTGTCAAATTAAAAAGTGAGACTAATGATAAAATCTAAAATTAATTTGTGTGGTTTACAAAGTTTAATTTTGGATCCACAGTAAGTGACCTTCCTCCTGCTCCTTATCACTTGTTTGCTTGCTATTAGCAACATACCTCTTTGTTTTTGTGCTTATATCTCTGTCCAAGATGCCCTTGTCAGACTGAAATTTCTCATAGCAGGCTAGAAGTTAGGAACTTAGTGTCCAGATTGAGGAAGTTTCTTCCCCATAAAACAAGGAAAAAATGAGCAACAAAAGCCCTCAATTCTATGCAAAAGCAAAGACACAGAAAAAACTACAACCAAAATTAGCTAAGTTTTCAAAATAAAAGATCAGATTGATTCCACAGTTGCCCACTTCTAGCTAAGAGAGTAGTTAGAGGAAAGATGTCATCTATAGCATTGATTTAGAAGCTTGGCTGTCTTTGCATTGTTTGCTTTCCTGCTCTTCTTTCTGTTTACCTTTTACCTACTTGTTTGTTTGTTATGGATATTGTTTTAAGTTTTTATCAATACGTACCTTGGTAGCTTAGAGAAATATCACAAATCATTGTGCTACATCTTTTCAAGACTTTGATCATACACTAATATAATATTTATCTTCCTCGTGTTTAATTAGTCAAAAAAAATAATTAAAGTTCACAATTTTTTGAGAGCCAGATGAATATTTTAATTACTGCTACTATTTATTATGAATAATTTTTCTTATATGAAGGTGAGATTGTATGGTTGGTCCCAATGGCTTAATTAACAAACATGGCCATATAAGTATGTCCAAAAAACTTTATATTTTGTAAATAAAATTGAAAGAACACATATACCTAAGTAGTATCCTTGGGAACTAGACTGTAATTAATTTTCCTTTTATGATTTATAGGAAATTCAATTTAAGGCTTTCATTCTAGAGTTAAATACATTTTTTGTCATTGATTTATTTCTCAAATGCCACTTTAGTCATTAATTTATTTTTTTGTGTAACTTTAGTATTCAAATAATCACTATGCTTGCCAAATACTACAAGAAAATGGCAATTTTCTCATAGACCAAAAATCCGTGAGAAAATCGCGACATTTCTCACGGATTTACTGATGGAAAGTGACTATTGCAATTCTCTCACGAATTTTCTCACAAACATGGTGGACCGTGAGAACAATTCATGAGAAAGTCTATTAGAAATGGCACCCCAACT
This sequence comes from Cercis canadensis, assembly GCA_003255065.1. Taxonomy (NCBI): domain Eukaryota; kingdom Viridiplantae; phylum Streptophyta; class Magnoliopsida; order Fabales; family Fabaceae; genus Cercis; species Cercis canadensis. The sequence continues at coordinate 7,486 of QAOA01000063.1, forward strand.
TTGACAATTAATGCGTTGACAATTCTCACCAACAGAGTTCGTGAGAAAATGTCAAGTTCTCACGAATTTCTATCTCCATGAGAAATTTCGTGAGAAATTGGTGCGCACCGTTTAACTTAAAATTTGAGATTGTTCTCACAGACTCCATGAGAAACTCTATTTATCTTCCACCTCGCCCGTTTTAGGTTCCATTTTCTATTTTCTCTCCTATCTCCCTCTCCTCCATTCTTCGCCATCGTCTTTCTCTCCCCGGAGCAAATCAGCCCCATTCCAACCACCGGAGCTTGGGTTTTGCAGCGCAAGTCCCCTACTCCGACTCTATCGGTTCAGATTTTTAGTTTTCTACTCATTAAGGTAGGTTTCTATACTCATCTATTATCTTTGAATTTTTATGCGTTTTGTGTAAGTTATTTAAGCCATTACCATGAACGTTGTAGGACTTAGATGTTTAATAGTGTAGGTTACTTATTTTAGATAGTGTAGGAGTTGTTTTAAATGTAGCTTAATAATGTAGGTTGATAGGTAGCAAAATTGATAATGAAATATATATCATTTGTTAAGATTAGGAACTCAATTTTGTTATATTCTTGATGTTAAATTTTTTCTGAATTTTTTGAATGACGTAGAAATAATTTTGTATTTTTTTTCAATTGTTGTGTAAGTTTTGACCTCAATTGCTATGTAATTATGTATGTTGGAATAAATTGTAATTTTGGTTTTGTGTTTTTGATGAATTGTATGAAATTTTAAATTCCTTGAATGTTTAATTTTTAGAGGAGACTCTATCCAATTTTTGGTTAATTTTTTAGAGATTTATGAAAGTTTTAGGGGTTTAGGATTTAAGAATAAGGATGAGAATTTAGGGTTTAAGATTGGGGCTTTGGGTTTAGATTAGGGGTTTAGGGCTTAGGGATAATAATAGGAATTAGGATTTAGGGTTTGGGATTGAAGTTTTGGGATTTGGGATTTAAGGTTTAGGGGTTAGGGTTTTTAATTTTAGGATTTGGAGTTTTAGGGTTTAGGGGTTAGGAATTAAGGATTATGGTTTTTAATTTTGGGATTTGGAGTTTAGGGTTTAGGGATGGAGATTAGGATTTAGGGTTTGAGAGTGGGTTTAGGGTTTCTTAATTTGGGGTTTAAGGGTTTTAAGAAAAGAGTTTTAGGATTTAGGGTTTAAGAGTTAAGGGTTTTTAATTTTAGGGTTTCAAGTTTAGGGCTTAATTAGGGTTTTAAGGTTTTAGGGTTTAGGTTTGACTTTAAGAAGTACTATTTTTATTATTTTAACATTTTCTTTGGTTTAATTTAAATTGTATGATAGATGTCAAACCATTTGAGACTGTCATCTCCCACAGTTAAGCCACCGTCCAGGAAGGACAAAGGCAATGCCCATGCTCGGCCTTCTCAGATCGAGCTGGCATTGTCTTTGTTTATGTCGACCCCAAGGTTGGCACGCATCCCATCGTCCACTGCGACAGGTTATAGGTGCTCAGGAGCTGTGACCTTAGGCTCGGCATCATCGGCCGCAACGGGGTCATCTCATGCGAGTCCATCCATTTTGAACTCTCCACGACTAAGCTCCCGACTGTCTAAGGGTCGGCTGGTTATTATGCCACACGGGAGGAAGGAGTAAGTTTTTGTCTAATATTGAATTTTTTTATTACTTTATTTCTATTACTTAACAATGAAGTATTTTTTTTTCCAACTTTTACCCTTCCAAGGAGCCCGTAAATGTACTTTCAACTATCTACAAGTCTAAGTACGAGCAGCCTTGACCGGACTTTACCTCAGTTTCCAATGAGGTGAAAGAACTCTAGTGGACAGAGTTTAAGGTAAGAAATAATTGATTTAATTTTATTTACTTTAATTTTGATATACATGTTTACTAAATTTGATATTCTGTTTTCTATTATAGATGAGATGTGTCTGGGAGCCCCAGTACGAGAGTCAAATTTGTAAGGTCTGGCTTTCTAAGTGCTCAGACAACATTCGCGCCTATTTCTAAAACATTAGAATCGGGAAGAGCAAAGGTGATTGGTTGTCTGAGCAGGTACTTTAGGCCCTCAAAGCACTATGGGCCTCTCAGGAGTATAGGGTCATCTCTGAGAGGAACAAGAAGAATCGTTCCTTAGATCAGGGACAAACATTCCATAGAAGTGGCTCTATCACGGTCTCCGAGCACAAACAGAGGCTGGTAAATTTTTTATTTAATAACATAATTTTTTTTTTTATTAATAGAATCAATTTATGTTTACTAATATATTTTTTTGTAGACGAAGGAGTTGGGCAAAGAGCCCAACGCTTTGAAGGTTTTTCGTCACCTCCAGCACACCTCAACTAAGGGCTGGGTACATCAAAAGACGGAGTCTACCTATATAAGTATTAAATTGTTCTTAACTCTTTATGTAAGTAATTACATATATTAATTCTAATACAAACCTAATATTGTTATCTATGCAGACTGAGTTTGAGAGACGTTAGTTTGAGAGCCAGGCTGGATCATCTTTTTCTTCTGTCGACAACGCCGAGATATGGCTCAATGTCGTTGGTGAAAAAAATAAGAAGAGTCAGGTTTACAACTTGAGCTTCGAGGTTGGCATTTTGGGCTCCGCCCCTACATAGCCTACCTAGCCCTCCCAACAGCCAGATGCGACATTGTCTGAGGTCCTGTCCCAGATGGCGAGCTTGTAGCACGAGATGACTCGCCTTCGCCCAGTGGCCGATGCACTGTATGTGAGCGGCATTTCACCTGAGGCTCTATACTAGAACAGTTACACCAACAGCATCCATGATCTGGTTCGGCCCACCAGTCTACCGCTAAGGATGACTAGTGTTGCTGATTGTAATCCTGTTGTATTTTTTTTATTATATAACATTTTTTATTAATAAAATTTAGTTATATTTTATTTATTTTTATTTATTAATTTAATTATATGTTTAGAAAAAAATCCACAAATAATAAAATATTTAAAAAGTTTTTTCTCACAAATTTTCTCACGAAAATATATCTGTGAGAAAATCCACGAATTTTGTGTGAGATTTTCTCACGTGTAACAAATATTTATCCGTGATAAATTTATCATGGACCAAATTGTCCATGAGAAAATGCTTTTGTCAAGCAGGTTTTTCTCTAGCCTGAAAGTTCGTGAGAATACTGTTTCTCATGGACTTTTCTACCATTTCTCACGGAACAAATCCATGAGAAAACTGCAATTTTCTTAAAGTGAAATCAATCCTCTAAGTGATTATTTTTGGTACTACGGAGGATTAATTTAACGGACAATGTAATTATTCAAGGATTAAAATAACAAAAAAATAAATAAATGGCTAAAGTGATATTTGAAAAATAATTCATTGACAAAAAAATATATTTTACTCTTCATTCTAACCCTAACCCTATTTCTTATCTTTTTCTTAACCAGTTAAAATAGGCTCAAGTTGGATAAGTCTTACTTAAATTTGAAGGTGGGTCGATGCACAAAAAAATTCAAAGCAATAAGATACTGATATAATATCTATGCTCAAATTCTGTCATATCATTCCACAAAGTGTTCTCTGTGGTTGAATCTGATCATCGATGAATCTGTGGTAAAATTATTATTATTCAATTCTGTCATATCATTCAACACCAGAGAAATTATATTTATACAATACTGAAATTCACAAACATGCACAAACTGCATAGATGGATGAATCTAAATTAAAACCAGTTGACAATTTTGTAAATGTAAAATATTCAAATATCTGTACGTATACAGTAACTGTCATAACTCGTAAAAGCAATCTCAAAAGCTAAAGAAACTAGAAAAGATGAAGATTATTTCAGCGAATGATCACTGTAACGGACCACAGATGATTGGCTCTATAATTGATCTCTGCTCTGGATGTTATGTTGACGTAAGGTTTAGGACAATGGTGGAAGCTCTGATCATATACTAGTTGACCAATTTGTGTGTGGGCACAAGTTTACAACAATAAAGTACAAATGATAGTTGTTGGGGGAAAGGGAAATTAAAAAAACAGTGAATGAATAAAATTGTTGAATTTTTTTTTCTTGGTTGTAAACTTTAGAGGTATCTATCTCCTTGTAGTGTTGCACTTATCGAGTTGCTATCAGCAAGAATAGGGAACAGTGCTTCCTCTAATGTGTCCAACAAACAAGTCCAACCTAATAAAAACAACACCTTATGACACACTCTTTAAATTGCAGAGTGGGGTCTCTCTAGCTAGTCCTCCATGTACAGAACCCTAAATAATAAATCAAATGTCAATTTCAAACCCCATATCTTAAATTATATTATATTCTATGCTTTCTGTCGCAAAGGACTTGAGGGGTTTTTCCTTTATAGGCCAAATTCCAACCTAATAAGACAATTGAATAGGTACTACATAACCATAATCTCTCTTAAAGTTAAAGCTCTTCATTTTGCTTTGTTGGTATCCAAATTCACATCAATTTTTTTGAAGTGGATACATAAATTGATGTATTATGGCTCTTTTTGGTGTGTCTAGGGAAGGAAAAGAGGTTGTAGAGTAGATTATTCTGTTGAAACATTATTTCTTCTGCTCCTAATTTCTTTGCCTTTTATTGAATGGATTCATAAGGAAAATCTTATTCTAATTTTAGTTGATATGTATAGAGAGTCCATTCTCTTTTTGGAGCTGATAATGTAATGTATATGCCTAATTTTGCCAACTTGATTGAAACTGGAATGAAACTATTGCTGTTGTCTTTAAGCAAATGAAGTGACAATATTCTTCTCCTTAGCAAATTATTCAACCTTATTTATTTAGCATTTCATATTCAATTAAGTTAAATTTTCTTTCAGTGGCAGATATATATGCAATCATAGCTATATATATATATTTAGCAAATCAGATAAAGGTCAAATATTTTGTGCAACTTTTAAGGTGAAAAGTTTACATCTCTTAATTGTGACAATAATTTCTAAAAGTAACCACAATATTGAAGGATATATGCAAATAGTATACTTATCAAAAAATTAATATTCATTTAATTTAAAGGATGAGGGCAAATATTTTTACATTTATTTTCTTTCATGAGAATGAACACCAGTGAAAAGGTATTCAAGCAGATCTAGGCTAATTAATATTTTAAGTTGCAATACCCCACTAATCACAAAGCATAGAAATTTTAATCCCTCCCTCTTAAAAGTTAAGAGGTACCACATTTTATATTTCAAAGAACATAATTTAATGGAATCTGTACAAGACATCAGTCAAACATATATGGTAAGAAGATATTTAACCAAATAATGAAATTGATGGAATCCAAAGTTTTGCTTTGAGTTTCAAGTGGAAACAAAAAGATGCTGCAGATCCCTGGTACTGTGATAATAGAGAGAAGTTGAAATTTTGGTCACTACAATATGACCCTATAAATACATACTATGTAGAGTAAACTCTTATTTTGGTTTTCTGTAAATATGATCATTCACATTTTGGTTCTCAATAGAGAGTTTTTTAAGTCAAACTTACAGAGTTTTAATTTAGTTATAATATATTTTTTACTATTAGTTGCCATTATAATAAAATGTTAACAGAGACAGTTATTAATATTCTACATGGTAAACCAAAGCTAGGACACTTTTAAGTTATTTATCTCCTTTCCCACAACAAAATATGGTGTAGTTTTAATTGCTTACAGGGTTTGATTTGCTAGACTACAATAATAAGTGTCTATGTCATCATTTAATTAATGGTGTCACGTATTAAAAATAACATAAATTAGTTATTTTGTTAACAAGATTAGTAGGAAAGACCTACAGAAGGAGTGCATGGATAAGAAATTAAATTGTCAAATTCATAATTTTAAAGACTTAATTATTTATTATTACCAAATTGAGAATAATTTTATATGTGAAGAGAACCAACAGGGGGGATTATTATACATAAATACGTCAATTTGTTGCATAAACATTTTATAAACTCTCTTGTATGGTGGTATATCTTCCACTTGATTTTTATCTATTTAGTCTAAATAAATACTTCAATTTATCACACAAAAAACTTGTGCACAAATTTATGTATTTATCTAAATAATATTATTTTATTTTTGGTGCGATTCTAGATTTTAACACAAAACACACAAATATCGAGAATGATCTGATCAGTATCACTCAGCTACAAANTAATATTATTTTGTTTTTGGTGCGATTCTAGATTTTAACACAAAACACACAAGTATCGAGAACGACCTGATCAGTATCACTTAGCTACAAACTATTTAATAAATAATACCACTTTGAATGCTAGCTAAACACACATTACTTCCCACTATAATATTAGTTGACAACTGATATTCATATAATAAGTGTGTGATAATATAAACCTAACTTGTGTGGTTAGCATTGGGACAACCCTCTTTCCTCAATCTTCAGACACAATTTTAGACTTTTTAGTGAGAAGATGAAAGTTTGGTCATTCACTTTACACATTTTCACGGCTTTTTTGAAAAGAAGGCATCAAATTTTACACCAATTACTTGACCTTTTAACCTCTAATGGTCCACACTCTTCAGAAAAGAACCATATAAGACATTAACTTTGCATAGAGTCACAGACCAATTCATGCATAGCTTCACCAGCTATAAGACCTTGAGATTCAGAGTTAGTGAAACTCTCTTTCTCACAACGGTCCTCACCCAAAGTATTGAAAAGAATGCAAACAACAACAAAAACAACAAACACCATATCTGCTTACCCCAAAACCTAACAAAAGGAAAAAAGCATAGCATTGGTTCCTGTAATTTGTTTTGGACCTTTTCTTTTGGCCCCTTCTTCTCTATCCTCGATACTCACACAAACACAACCCCCTCTTCTTCTCTTTCAATATACACAGGCTCGTCCTCTACAACTATTGAGAAATTATGTTTATTCACTTTGTACATGTAGAGGTTAAGGTATAAAAAATTTAAAGTCTTACTGAAAACTTTTTGAGTTCAGTGTACCTTCTGCTAAAATTGAAGTGGTTTAATTAAATTTAGATTGTGTTATATGTTCAAATAAAATATATATGAATTTGTAAGTGTATAAATAACGTCCATCATAACTATAAATACTAACATAACTTCTTTCAGAGACGCAAATATACATAATATAACTTATGAAAAAAAAATTTANAAAAAAAATTAAAAATTTGAGATTTTAAGTTCGAATTCATGTTCTCTAACATCTTCAACTAAAAAATTTATCTTTAGACATAACATTTCTTTGAAACTCTAGTTTTACATAAACTGAAACCTTTTAGTTTCCTCATAAATTCTACAAAAACTAAAACAACGTAACTAACTAAATCATTAAAACATGTGAAATTATAATGAAACAAAATTAAGAAAAAAAAAAAAGCCATGTCAATTGAGTTTAATTCATATGGTTTGCATGCGAATTTAAGTTAAAAAATAAAAAAAGTTCAAGTCGCAATTTCTTTTAGATAAACACAAAAGAATTGTGAATCTTCACTCATTCTAATTTTGGTTTTCTTCCCATAAATCTCTTTTCACTATCAATGAATTAATTAAATTGCTCTCCTAACTAATAGAATTCCAAAACTAAGCCACCAAATTTAAAACTCCCATACTTGAGAAAAATTCACTATCAGTAAATTATTTAAATTGGTCCCTAAACAACTCAGAAAATAAATTAAAAATTTTAAGAACTTTTTACCCTATAGAAATTCAAGTTTTCTTTTTGTTTTTTCTTCTGGCACCTTTCTGGTTACCCCTATAACACACTTCCCCCAACCCCCACACCCTCTTTCTCAAAGTCAATATTTCTCACAGGCTTAAAATCCCACAACACCAAGCTCTCACCTTCACATTCCACTTCACAAAACCAGAAGAGCCTCTCTCTCTCTCAGCCAAAAATGGTGCAACCAGAAGAACAAGAGAAACGACCCAAGTTTTTCATAAACGACCACCTCGACATTCTCACAGAAATCCTTAAACGACTCGAAGGTCCCTCGCTTGGTGTCGCAGCCTGCGTCTGTCGTCTCTGGTGCACGCTCATTCGAAACGACGACTCCCTCTGGGAACACCTCTGCTTCCGACACGTGTCCGTACCCCCGCCGCCGTCTGTGCGGACCGTCGTGGTGGCTCTCGGCGGGTACAAGCGGCTCTACATGGGCTGCGTGAGACCCGTGCTGAGTCGACTAGGCGACTCGGAACGAGTCAGGAAACGAGTCTGGAGTCAGCACGAGGTGGAACTCTCGCTCTCGTTGTTTTGTATCGACAGCTATGAGAGGCTCGGCGGGAGTGGAAGACTCAGTGGAGACGCGTCCGCATCGTCGCTCATGTTCCTCTGCAAACCGGTCAATGTTTGATTCTTGGACTTTCACTCAAAACGATTCGTTTCAAATGCATATATGGTATATCCATCCTATTCCTATGATGGGCTCGTGGCAATTGGTGGCAAAAGAATAAGTAACAAGTAAAATATTCATGAAATTATTTGTTTATTTGGTATCTCTTTTTTCTTCATATTATTGTTGTTATTATTTAAATTAAATTTATAATTGAAGCTTGAAAAAAAAAAACATGGATTGTTTTTTATTTTTGATATTATGTTTATTCTTTATTTTTCATGAGGGTGTTCAAAAAATAATTTAATTTAATGTGATGGTGTATTATTATAGTTATTAATAGGATTTGTTTTGCCATAAATTAAATTAATAGGATGAGAAATTGAAAAAAAAAATGGCAAGTTGCCCAATTTTCTTTCATACCATGGCCTTCTTTGTTTTTTTTCAGTCATTTTTCTTTCTTTTTAGATATGATATTACTGCTTTCTTTCATTAACTTTTCCCTTTATTCCCTTGAGGCTCTTTACGAATCTTGGATCCAATTTCTTCTCTAATTTAAGAATATTTTTGTATTTTTCAAACCATTCAAAGTATTCTCTCATCCCAAAGTAAAAGGAAAAACACAAAATATTCACCACCGCCCACTCCACCCAAACAAGAGAAATCTATTATATATATATATAATATCTTTTCCCTTTATTTAAAAAATTATTTCCGTTGCAGATTTTTTTAAAAAAATAATATTTAATTTTAGAAGTTTTTGAGGTGAGACTAAATCCAAGTTCTATTTATAAAATTATTGGAGATTTTGAGTGGTAGTTTTATATTTAGCCTATTAAAAACTCAGTGTAATATACAAAGAAACTTGATCAATTTTGTTTTGCCATGCATTTTTTCATTGATGTAGTTTTCAGAAGATTTAGTAGATTCGAAAGAGAAATCTATCCAATCATTCTTCCCTTCTTTTCTAAGGCCATAAAAATTTTAAGAGTCAAAATCATTTTTTCCACTTGTTTTTTCACTAAGCCATTTTTTCAACTTCATTCCCTTGGGTTATAGTATACGTATGCTTGTATTCACGTGTAGAGGGATAAAAAAAAAAAAAAAAAAAAATGTGCTGCTATCCTGATTGAGACATCAAAGAAAATCAACTTAATGGTCCAACAAACATGTGATCGTTGACTCAAAATATTAGCTCCAACAACTTTTAATTAAACTTTGGCATAATCGGATTTGAACTATATATATATATATATATATATAAAGATCATAATTCATTAAGCATCAAGAAAGAATCCAATTGGCAGTTGGTAACAATAATAGAGATAAACATGAATAATCTAAAATACCAAAATTTTAATATTATTAGTATGTCAATCATGCTGCTAATTTATTTTTGTGATTCAATTACTTGTTGATCTGTTTTTCTTTTGGTCATAATATAGAACTTGTTGATTGTTTAAACTACGCTACTTGCCTATCTATTTTGAGTCTTATTTACCTTGTGTGTTTTTCTAGTTTGTTTTGATTATTTAACTCTAATTTCCTGGTTCAAGTTGTCTAATGTATGTATTACCCAATATTCACTCAAAAAAGAAAAAAAAAATATTACCCAATATTTGTATTTGTCTCAAGTCACAAGTTAACGGGAGTTAATTTAATCGATAAGAATCAAAATACTTTGTTTGTGAGATTTACATTCGATTTTTTTTTATTGATAAGTGATTTATAAATATTAATATAAGTCATTGTTGAAATATATGATATACCTAAATTTTGGATATGGGACATTCTCTCTTCACCGTTCATTTTCTGACATATCTAGTCTCACAAGTCACAAGGGATAATAAGAATTGAAGATACAAGCTTTCATATAGAGGATGGGCACGAAGAAAATGATAATTTAAGGACAAGACTAAGTTCCAAAGCATGGGACAAAAATATGGAGGAAATTCAAATAAGTAGAGTGCCAATGTTAAATGCAAACACTGCAAGCATCTACCAACAAGTAATAGTGGGACTTCTCATTTAAGGTGTCGCTGGATTAAACTAATGTAGGAAGAAAGGGACAAGATTCGAACATGCTACTTTTGCTTGCGTTTTTTTGGCTCAAATTGTGAAAGTGTTCTTTTTTCTTGCAATTAACATGCCCTCATTAGAGGGAGAGAGGGAGGGGACTGGATCCAATTATATCACTTGAGTCATATTATTCAAATTTAAGCCGTATATTATATTAAAACTCATCTGAATCATTAAAATACATAAACATTTAATTGTTGATATGAATTTTAATGAAATGTGTGATTCAAATCTAAGTAACATGACTCGAGTTACATGACCGAATCCAAATCCAGAAAGAGAGAGTTTTAAAAAGAGAGTTAGTGGTAGTAGACTTAATCTATAGGCTAGTGTCTAACATGTTGGCCTTTTAGCTAGTTTTGGATCCTGATCCAAGTTAAGGCTCAAATACCTTCGGCCCACATGGGTTTACATAGCTAACCCGACCCACAAACAAATTTTTTTTTTTTTTTTTTTTTTTTTTTATGTGAATTAACAAATCAATTCTTGGAAGTGCTTTTACGAGGTAACCCTAATACGAGTTCCTTTGGTGTACCTTGTTTGTTCTGTTTTAAGGAGGATTCTCCTCACTTCTGTTCTTTCTTTTTTATGGTGAATTCTTTTCCTATATAAAAAAAAAAAATGGGATGATGCTACAATAGTCTTTTTAAGAATAATNAAAAAAAAAAAAACACAAGGTTAGGGATATTTTCCAAGGGCTTGATCCTTAAAAAAGTGTGCAATTGAATAAATTGCAGAATCAAATGTCTCAAAGTACAAAGACAACATTTTTGTGGACGTGTTTGGAATGTATATGTATTTTTCTTTTTTTTAAAAAAGGATATTTATTTACATTACAATTCATGATCATTTTCAATTTAAAAAAAATTACTATAAAAAGTGAAAACATTTAAATCACTAAATAGTTAGATAACTACTAAAAGGTAGACACATTAAAATTTGAACTAATTCCTTTAGAGCTTCTCTCTCAGCCAACTTTAGAGGCAAGGGTAGTTACTATATTTTTAAAGGGTCAATTTCATTGTAGGATTGCTTTCAATGTAGAAATAATTTACGTTTTATCTAAAAAAATAATGATCAATAAACCAATGATGAAATTCAGAAGATAATTCCATTTTTATTTTCTAACAAGGAAAATTAAATTCCACGATAATTGTGGAGAATTTTAAGATGTCTTATATCATTTATAGTTCTCCAAACCATCATCCAACTTCTTACCAACTAACACAAAATATTGCCTCTAACTTATAACATCCACCAAAAATATAAATGAAACAAATGTAAGAAAGAAAAAAAATCAATAAACCGATGATAACATTCAGAAAATAATTTCATTTTCTTTTCTAACAAGAAAAAAAAAAAGAAATTCCCACGAAATTTGTGGAGAAATTTAAAATGTCTTCTATCACTTATATTTCTCCAACAAAAGTATAGCACAAAATATGGCATCTAACTTCTAACATCCAACAAAAACTATATGAAACAAATGTAAGAAAATGGTGAGAAAAAAGAAAAAGAAAAAAAAATAAAGAAAACTTAAAGAATAGGGTATGGTAATATAATATCCATTCTAGAAAAAAAATAAAAAATAAAAAAATAAAAGGAAAAAGTAAAGTAAATACCCTATGACGCCATTATGCACCTGCTGTGCACGTTAGCACGCTCCAACCATCTTGTACTATTGGTAATAACACCGTTTACTTCCCTTGAAAATTATCATATTTTTATTTATAATAATTCCCACCTGCCATTCCGATCGGCGATTGACGGAAGCTCCTATTCATCGCCGCCACCACCAGCCACCACCTCCACCTTCACCTCCCTCCTCGAATCGGACCCACTTCAGAACCCGAATCCGAGAACCTTCAAATCCACTTTCCCAGTATTTTTCTATACCAAAGCCTTCGCCTTTACCATTTAGCACTCTCCACTTTGTGCTATAAAAATTGGTTTCTGTGTTTTTATGTTTTTAGTGCAGTGAGATTCAGCTCAATTTTGCTCGAGCTCCCATGTACACGTGGCGATCTGGGTCTTCTTCAACCCCCATTACCAGCTCCAATCTCAGTGAGTGTTTTTTTTTAAAGTTTCACTTCAATTTCTGTGCTAATTGTTACTGTGCACTTCAATTTTTATTCCATTTGGGGGTTTAGTTTAGGGTTTTTGGTTGTACAATTTCGATCTCTGTGCAAAGTTTTAAAATTTGTGAAATCTGGTTGTCGATTGAAAGTTCAGCTGTGCTCCCTTTTTGATGTGCTTTTATGGGTTTAGATGGTTGCTGGTTTTGATGTGGGGGTGTTTGGTTTCTGGGAAAGTAGAGGAAAGAAAAGGGAAGTAGAATTTCGACTTTTGCATACTTTTTTTTTTTTTTCCTTGGAATTTTAAGAAATGGATGAATGAATTGCGAACTCCAGTGCATTGTTGTAGTGTACCAAAGTCAGCTGTATGATCCATTTTTTCTTAATTTTTGACCTGATTGTTAGAGCATAGAGTGTTCACCTGGTTTCTCTGCATCTATAGATAGCATGAATTCTAGGTTGATGTTAAATGTTTCCTCATAAATTATAAATTTAATCTGGTATTAGTATCTGTTCTTTTTGTTTTTTTAAAAACATCTATTTATAGTACCGGAAAGAAGAAAATGTATGAATTGGTGTACATGGATCTCAGATAAAAATATTGTGTGCTTATAAACTAAAATTGCATTTTTCTTTTCTTCCAAATTATTAGCAGACATGGAAACAAGGTTAGATGGGAGAATGGAGGCTTTGTCGCAGGAAACCATGTAGGTCTGGTCATAGCTCTCCGTTTCAAGAGTTAAGTTGTGAAGTGGTTTGGGTTCCTACATGGAAGGAAAAGAGGCGGCTCTTAAAGCTATAGAGAGTGCTGAGAAGCGATTTGCTCTGAGAGACTTTGTTGGTGCAAGAAATTATGCATTAAAGGCTAAAGTGCTATGCCCAGGATTGGAGGGTTTATCTCAAATGGTGACTACATTTGAAGTTTACATTGCTTCTGAGAGTAAATGTAATGGTGACATAGATTACTATTCAGTTCTTGGATTAAAACCTTCTGCAGATAAAGACACTGTCAAGAAACAGTACAGGAAGATGGCTGTGTTGCTTCACCCAGATAAGAACAAATGTGTGGGAGCTGATGGGGCATTTAAGCTTGTATCTGAGGCATGGACTTGGCTATCAGATAGTGCTAAGCGAAGTTCTTATGATCTCAAGAGAAATGGACAGGTGGCTGCTGGGATTAATCAGACAAATTCGTCTTCAGTCCATGCTTCAGGGGTTACGGGTTATAACAAATGTTCCAATTTGTCGACCTCTCATGGTAGGCATGACACTTTCTGGACCATTTGCACCTCTTGTAAAGTTCAGTACGAGTATCTACGGAAGTATGTGAACAAGAGACTTTCATGTAAGAACTGCCGTGGCACTTTCATTGCTGTTGAAACTGGGGCACCCCCAGCAAGTGGTTCATTCCCATATTGTCCTTGGTCATTTAATGGGTATGGAAGTCATTCATTTGATGGAGTTTCATATGTCCCAAGTAGCACTGCCTATTTCAATGGCAATGGTGCCACAGGTTACCATTCTGGACATGGATATGAGTATGTTCCAAATGTTTCATTTCAGTGGAGCTCTATATCTGGAACTTCTGCAGGACATATCAGTCAAAATGGATCAACTACCTTATCTGCTGATTCTGTTCATCATCCCAATGGAAGCGTTAAGAGAGGAAGACCAAAGGTCAAATCAGGAGTTGATAAGAAGCATCATGTGACAGAGACTGTGATCAATATACATTCAGATGTTGTATCATTCTCTTCTAATGAACCACAGGAAATTAAGCCCCCTAAACCAGATAAGAGAAGGAAAGTTGTTGTGGGAGCCAGTTTCAGAAATGGCAATGAAGAAAAGGGATTAAAATCTGCTCCAGAAGCAAGCTTGGCTAATGGGAATGCAAGCATTGGACCTGCACAAAAGCCTTCGTGCACAAATGAAGTTCAAACTAAACAGTGTTCTGTGGCACCAGCATTTGATGCTAGAAAATTATTGATTGAGAAGGCCAGGACAGAAATTAGGAAGAAACTGGAAGAGATGAAGTTAGCCTCTGAAACTGCTGCTGCTGCTGCTGCTGCTGCAGCTGCTGCTATTAAGGAGAAAGAAAAAGTGCAAGCTGATAATGGTCCAGTCAAAAGAGAGGCATATAGAAGAGCAGGTTTAGATGGTTCTCTGCAATTAGAGAATAGGAAAACTGGTCCAGTCTCAATAAATGTTCCAGATCCTGACTTTCATGACTTTGATAAAGATAGGTCAGAGGAATGCTTCAAGCCAAAGCAAGTATGGGCTATATATGATGAGGAGGATGGCATGCCTCGTTTGTACTGTCTTATCCGTGAGGTTATCTCTGTCAATCCATTCAAGATTCATATTAGTTACTTGAATTCCAAAACGGATAGTGAGTTTGGCTCCGTCAACTGGCTAGATTCAGGTTTTACCAAATCTTGTGGAAATTTCAGGGCATGGACCTCTGATGTTGTTGACCAAGTTAACATTTTTTCTCATGTTTTAAGTCGGGAGAAGGCTGGTCGAGGTGGTTGTGTGCGTATCTATCCCAGAAGTGGAGATATTTGGGCTGTTTATCAAAATTGGTCACCAGATTGGAACAGGTCTACTCCAGATGAAGTGAGGCATCAGTATGAAATGGTGGAAGTTCTTGATGATTACTCTGAAGAGCTTGGTGTCTGTGTTGCTCCCCTTATCAAGTTGGCTGGATTTAAAACAGTATATGAGAGTAATACAGACAAAAGTGCCATTAGATGGATACCAAGAAGAGAGATGCTGCGGTTTTCGCACCAAGTGCCATCTTGGTTGCTGAAGGGCGAGGCAAGCAATTTGCCTAAGAAGTGTTGGGATCTGGATCCGGCTGCAACTCCAGATGAGCTTCTTCATGCTGCTGCAGAAGCAAATGCTTTGTAGGCATCAATGACACAGAACGGCAACGATTATTTGGATTAAGATTTAGCATTCTTGAGATGATATTTTTAGATTTAACTGTACACTATGTCACACTTGGTTAGAGACCACTGAGACATTAACCACGGATGATTTTAGGGGGTGTAATTTTATTTTGTAACATGTGTCTTAGCTCTGTAGTGATTGCTTTTTCACTAAAGTTTCTTCTTGCCATAGGTGCTGTAACTTTCTTTAAAAGATCAGGACAGATTGGATCTACCTACTTGTAACTGTATTTCTGGTAGGTAAAGAATTGAAAGGCTGATAGCATTGCTAAAGTTAAATCCTGGCAGCTATCTACAACTGCTTTTGTATTCATTAGTTATAGACTATCAGTAATAATATAATTTGCTGCAAGTAAAGTATATCTCAGACTGCTGATAGAGCATGGTGGCATGTAAAATGGTAGGGGAGGTTATTTGTTGGGTATTTGATTCTGTTTGGCACTTCACCCCCTATATAGTTTACTCTAAGCATACAGTTCAAACATTTCATTGTGTGACGAGAAACAGAAGAAGCATTTTCAACTTCTAGCATTGCAGATTCTTTCACCGTTTCCTCTCTCTATGTTTGAGTTAGTCCTCATAATATGCACAGCCCGTGGGTCACTTTGGTGTTTGTAGCATGTCTATTATGTGCTGGACATTTAGGTTGCATATTTGGGCCCATCTGCTTGAAGATGTAAATCATGATTCAATTTTATATGTGGGAATGAAGTTGGAGATCGCGGATTAACACTAGATGTCCAAAAACATACAAATTGTATTGGGTCAAATTATAACACTAGAAGTCTAGAAGATGGCAAATAGTATTGGGTCAACTTATGTTATTTGCCAAGATAGTTATAACAAGAATATGGGCCAAATTCAAACCGCAATAGGTTTCTAAATATAACAGAGACAATTGAGTGTATGTCATGTTTTTCAGTAATGCGATGGTAGTGTTTCGGCCAATTTACCTCCATTTCAACTAGCACATCTCCTCATAAAAGAGACTTGGCAAAGCAGCGCCACCTCTTAGCCAACAATGCTAGTCTTCTCATCTCTTCGAGTTTGAGTTGCAGGTTCCTCATTTCCCCACCACGCAAATTATACTTCCTTATACTTTTAAGGTGAAAAATGGCATAATAGTACAGGGGACAAAAATAATAGAGAGAATTATCAAAACTTACAATTAAGCAACATCTTTTTTTTTTTCAAAAATAGAAATAAAAAATAATAATTACCAAAATAGAAAATGACCAATAAACATTACCTATTGTGACCACTGGTCAAAAGGTTTAATAAAGTGATTATTGTGAGTAAAAATCACATGATGACCCGTGGTTAGTTTTTCATTTTGGTAATTTTTACTTTTCATTTATGTTTTTGAAAGAAATGTTTGTTATATTTCTTTTTTGGTAATAAATATAATTGGCAGTTCTTTTTGTCTATGCACCGACTCTTTGACCTAGTTATTGTAGTTTCAGAACTTAATTACACAATTAGGAGAGTTTGAAACATATTTACTTGGATAATGTAATTTTTAAAAATTTAAAAAAAAAAAAA
>QAOA01000063.1:24545-60125 GCA_003255065.1 Cercis canadensis
GGGGGGGGGGGTGGCGTGTGTTGTTGGGGAGAGAGAGAGAGAGAAAAAGAAAGGGGGTTGGGGGGAGAGGTGGCGTGTGTTCTTTTGGAAAGAGAAGAAGATAGAGGCAGGAGGGGGGAAGGGGACGCACAGAATTTGGAATTCGTTGTCATTTGCTGATGTTTCAATAGGGCATGAACAGTGATACACCATGTGGGTCGCGGCGTGTCTGGTGGGGACACGCCGTCTGGCCCACGACGTGTCCGGTGGAGCCCGCGGTCTCCAAAAAAATTAAAAATTACATTATTCAGGTAAATATGTTTCAAATTATCTTAGTTGTGTAATTAAGTTCTTAAACTACAATAACTAAGTCAAAAAGTCCTATGCACCCGACTCTAACCTTAAAAATTGTTTCTCCAAAAAATAAATTGTTTAATAGACTAAAATGTACTTAACCACAATTATTCTTTTTCTTTACTCTGGCGTTGCTAACCACAATTTTTCTTTTTCTTTTTTCCGGGTGTTAACCACACTTAATCAAACACTAGAAGTTTATCTTGCTTCCTCTTCCCTAGCCATATTGGGAGACCTTCTGATAATGAGAGCGGAGCATTCTGATAACATTAAATTCTAGAAAAATACGCCACTGTTATGGATCTGTTTGGGAGTTGTAGAGGGAAGGAATGGAAAAGACAAAAGAAGAAAGAGAGAGAAAGAGAAGGATTAGACTTTCTCTTATTTGGATGCTTAAAAATAATCATTAGTAATTTGCTTTGTCTGTGCATTGGAGTAAGAGACTGAGAGTATGGACCAATCATGATGAGCTTCTTCGGTTAGAGACTTCATTCTCCTCATTAATCTTCTTTCAATAATTAATAACAATAATTATAACAGATAAAGTGAAGTATTTGAATTTGCTGAGCTTAAAAAACAAGAGACATCACGTAACTATAAAGAAATCCAAGGAAAGAGGTAATCCCTACTTTTATTTTTTTTAGTCTTTATTCTGGTTACTGTATTCTTGTCTTTATTTATGTTTGCAACTTTGGCTTGTCATTAATTGTTCACTGTATTTCCTGCATTTGTGGTGAGTTGTGGGTACATGATAGACATATTGCAGTGCAATAGTCATAGTTGCAGGGTAATAATCTTTGGTGATATGAGGCATGTGCCCCATTTAGTAAGAATTTGAATTCTTTCAAAAGGATTGATTCCTTGAGTTATGGATATTCTAATACAAGTGAAACTTGAAGTAAGTAGAGGTTGTCTGGTCATTATAAAAGAAGAGCTAATTGTTGGCAATTTGTATAAATAAGTTGAAAGTACATTTATGAGAAAAGGTGATGATTAAGCATGCAATGTTGTCATATAAGGTGCTTTTACTGGCACTTATGGTAAGAAAGTTGAGAGTGATGATGGACAAGCGACTAAAAATTCTAATTCAAGGTGTTAAATTAGCATGGAGATTGATGGGGTGAATTTAAAATATGAAAGTTTTGAAAAGAAATGAAAGGAGTGAAAAATAAAAATAAAATAAAAAACACATATTGCTCCTAAAATTCCCACTAGGCAAATTATGATCTCTCCACTTCAAATTTTTTGCACTTGGCAAACTACTATGTATTTGCTTTAAAAGAGAATATTAAGATTGAAAGCTTTTGTATTTAGGATATGAATTTGGCTAAACACATGCATTTTTGTGTAGGAAAACACTTTTTCCCTTTTTAAAAATCCAATCGTTTATTTTTCTTTGTTTTTCAGTTAAAAAGAACAATTGTTTCATATTAAAAAGCTCACTCATCAAATTCAAATGCAAAATAATAATGTTATTCGCAACACAAAATATACTTCAGAGTGAGGTTTAACTTTTTATTTTTATTTTCTTTTTAACATTTTTGATTGTAAATTGAAGGCTTATATTTTCATTGTGCTATGTAGCAATCCTACCAGTTCTCTTTATTTATGTGTACTATTAGCCTAAGAAACAATAAGTGTTCACACACCATTTTTTTTTGGGGGGGGCTATTTTTATTGTGAGCGTTTAATACGTTATTGATTGCTTAAGTTGGATATGAAAGACATGCTTTGTGGCATTTTAAATAATTAGTACGTTTGCCTCTTGAACTCAGGTTAAGTTCTTTTAATGGGGTCCGACTTTGGTATCTCTTTGGCTACAAACTTAGCAACTGAATTAGTGAAATTAATAGCAAGTGAAGCTAGTTATTCTTTCAAGTTCAAAATGTATTTTGAAGACTTTGAAACAGAAAAGGAGAACTTGGAATCAAGAATAAAAAGTGTGGTGGACCGTGCCAAAGAAGAAAAGAAGAAAGCTGAAAAGATTGACGATGAGGTGCAGCGGTGGTTGAATGTAGCAGACGGTCACATAAAAGAAGTAGTGAAACTAGAAGGAAAAGTTAAAGGGGAAAAGAACATCACTTGTTTTGGGCGGCGGTTCCCTAATTTATTTAGGCGATATCGACTGGCCAAAAAGCTAGAAAACATGAAGCAGACAATCATAGGCTTCAATAACAAACAATTCTCACAATTTTCACACCGTGATTCAATTATGGGCATGAAGTACTATTCTTCAGAAGGTTTTGAATATTTCAACAGTACCAAATTGGCTTATGATCAACTCTTGGAGGCACTGAGACGTGATGAGGTTATGATTGGATTATATGGTATTGGGGGGTGTGGTAAGACATCCTTGGTCAAACAAGTGGGGAAGGCAGCAGAAGAAGAGAAGCTTTTTGACAAAGTTATCATTGTTGTGGTATCAAGACCTGTTAATATTCGACAGATTCAAGGAAATATTGCAGGCTCGCTAGATTACAAACTAGAGGAAGAAGAGGTTACAGAGAGAGCTAAACGCTTGAATCAGGGATTAATTACCGGAGAAAAGATTCTTATAATTTTGGATGATGTATGGGAAATTCTTAATTTTGAAAAAATAGGGATTCCCTTTGGCAACAATCAAAAGAAATGCAGAGTTCTCTTAACAACACGGCTCGAACATGTATGCAAGTCAATCGGCTGCCATACAAGGATTCCCCTGGGACTTTTGACGGACAAAGAAGCATTCACTTTGTTCCAAAAGAATGCAGACATTACAGGTGATACCTCTGGAGTGGAGAAGAAGAACAGTTTAGCAGTAGAAATTACAAAAGAATGTGGAGGATTACCTGTTGCAATTAAACCTTTAGCTATCACCTTAAAAGGTAAAAGTCTAATTCAGTGGGAACAAGCGTTGAAAGCATTGAAAGAATTTACAGCTGTCGATATTGTATCAGGTGAGGAAAATCCATATAAATGCCTGCAATTAAGCTACGATATGCTGGAGAAAAGTGGAGCCAAGTCACTCTTCTTGTTCTGTTCTCTTTTCCCAGAAGATTCACAAATTTCTGTGGAAAATTTAATCAGATTTGCATTTGGGTTGGACATGTTTCAGAATGTTAACTCCTATAAAGATGCAAGAACAGAGGTGGGTGCAGCTATTAAAGAACTTGTACACTCTTCTTTGTTGTTTGAGGAGGGAGAACAGTATGTGAAGATGCATGACTTAGTTCGAGATGTCGCATTGTGGCTAGCAAACAAAGAGAAAAAAATCATAATAAGCTCAGAGATGGAAGTAAAAGCTTTGGCAAAGAAATCAACTACAAAAGATACAAAATTCTTATATTGTGATAGCACAAGTAAATTTCTAGATGAGTTGGACTGTCCGAAACTTGAGATGATGATGATGATACATAGAGAAGAGGGTTCCTTGGGAGTACTAAATGCAATTTTGGAAGGAAAGAAAGAGTTGAAAGTATTGCTCGTGGAAAGTTATCACAACATTTCATGGGATATTCAGTCAATCCATCTCTTAACAAATCTTCGGAGTCTACGTTTATACTTTTTCAATTTTGAAGACATTTCTTTTGTGGGAAAGCTAAACATACTTAAAACTCTCGAATTTCATTATTGTGAGATGATTGAATTGCCAGAAGAAATAGCTAAGCTAAAGAAATTGAGATTGTTGGATGTATCAAGATGCACAATAGTAAGAGGCAATCCTTATCAGGTGCTAGGAAAATGTTCAAAATTAGAGGAGCTATATTTTTTTAAAAATGATTTTTCAGAAAGCGAGGCAGTCCTTGAAAATCTTGCTGAAGTCTTTCAAAAGAATAACTCTTTTCCAGTACCGCAAAGGTATAGGCTTCAAATTGGATGTTCTATGGAATACAGGGTCGGTTCTATTGAAGACTGGGTCGGTTTGGCGCCCACCATTTTAACTATAAGCTCTTTTGATGCTCAAATAATCTCAATTGCAGCCATTAAGAATGTGTTCCAAACAGCAGAGGCCGTTTATCTTGAAAATATTGAGGGATGTAAATGTATCGTCCCAGACATTGTCCAAGCAGGTGAAGGTTTTAAAGAGTTGGTTTCGTTGCAGCTTGGGCACTCTCACGAGATAGAGTGCCTGCTTGACAATACCAATGATCATTTGCAAAATGTGAGAACCGGCTTCCCTAAGTTGGCAGATTTAAGAATTAGATCAATGGAGTTCATGAAAACTCTATGCCGCGGTCCACCTCCTCATGGCCTTTTCGACAAGATTAAAGTGTTGAAATTCGATTCTTGTCCAATGTTGACATATCTCTTCACACCTGCCCTTGCTCAAAACCTTGTTCTGTTGGAAGAAATGGAAATAAAGGAATGCCACGGACTGAAGCACATAGTAGATGAGGAGGAGCAAGAAGAAATCAGAAATGCAGATGATAAATTATTGTTCCCCAAATTAAAGCACCTCGAAGTCCGTAAGTGCAACCAGCTGGAATACTTACTCCATGTCTCTCACGCTCGGGGTATATTACCATTGGAAACTTTGCATATGAAAGGCCTTCCTAAGCTGAAATATGTGATTGGTGAATGCTGTCACGAAGATCAGTTTCGATATCAGAATCAGAATCAGAATCAGATTGAGTACCAGAGCATCGAACTTCCTCTTTTGGAAGTACTGACTCTCCGTAATTTGCAGAGTATCATCAGCATTTGGCCAGAAAATTATTATGTCAAGTGGCCGTCCTTGCAAGCCTTTAGTGTTTTGGGTTGTCCAGAGTTGAGCATCATGTCTATCAATAATTGCATGGTTGGTTCTGAAATGATACATGACAGTCAGGGTGCCACAATCACAAAGGTTCCACTTCCACTTTTTCTCCTTTATACCATCGTCTTTATATACATGTTTATACGCTACCATCTTGTTTCTGCTAAATACATCTCCATCATGCTTTTATATGAACTGGCAATGATGAATCCTCTACAAAATATAAAAGAACTGGGTTTTTATAACTGCAAAGTGCAAGGTATTTTTCAACTGGCAGGAGTTTCCAACAGAACGGATGTACATCCATTCACATCATGCTTAACAGAATTGCATTTAAGAAAATTACCTGAACTCAGGTATATATGCAAGGGTCCCATACAATATATGAGCTTCCCATATCTACGGAAACTAGTTATCTCTGATTGCGGAAGATTAAAATCCGTCTTCTCGCCTTGTATTGGAGAAGGACTACCTCAATTGCAGGAGCTAGCGATAAAATATTGCGATCAACTCGAGCAAATCATTGAGGTTGATCTGGAACATCAAAATTGTTTGAGTCCACCCATGAAATCCAATGAAGTGAATGATTGTTCAAACAACAGTTTAATTTCATATGCTCCTCTTGAGGGCTATCAACAAAAACGTCTGAATTCAGGTACACTCATACTTCATATATACATTGATAGTGAGATAATCACATCTCACATTAATTTCTAAAATTCATATAGGTTTATTTGGTAAGCTGAAATATGTGATTGGTGAATGCTGCCCTTGCTCAAATTCCAATGAAGTGAATGATTGTTCAAAGAACACTTTAATTTCATCTGCTCCTCTTGAGAGCTATCAACAAATACGCCAAAACTCAGGTACATTCATACTTCATATATACATAGATAGTAGCCTCCTTTGTAAACAACAAAAACAAAAGGAAAATTTTCTTGAGAAAATTATTGTTTGAGTCATAAAGTTTGCAAAAATATCCATTAGTTCTTTATACATGTTAATTTCAGTTTGGTTCCTTCAACATGGTTTATGTAAATAGTGACATTCATTTTGCCCCTGAATAATTGGGTATCTTTCTTTATCTATATCGTTATCTTAGTTTCTCCTTTCTTCAAAGCTATTTGTGTATCTTTTGGACTCTATGTGGTTATTCTTCACCTAGTATGTGGTTATAGCCCATACTACACTAGAGAGAGTAGTTTTTCCACAAACAAGGAACATCACAAATGAGATAATGGCCTCAAATGACCAATATTGGTTTTAAGTGGATGTAAATTCATCATAGCATAAGTGGGTATCCTTCTAACCTATGTGGTTATCCTTTGGTATTTCTTTCCCTAGAGCTATCTAGCATGCAATATGTGGTTAATAGTCACAATTTGTGGGTATCTTATGAAATGGGCAAAATGGATAATTCATTGTTCACATTAACAATGCTAGAAAAACAAACTATAATTAATATGGATAATAAATTTACAATTCTCTTTTGCAAACTTTATGACCCAATCAATAATTCTCTCAATTTTCCTTTTGATGGAATAGCTCTAGCATTAAATTCCCATTTTCAAGCAATAAACATAAAATCTCTTCTCTCTGTTTGTATTCTTACAGGGTCATTCAATTTGTGCAATCTAAAAGATTTGACAATAATATCTTGTCCGATGCTGATATCTTTGTTTGAGCCATCTACGGCTAAAACCTTGACATCATTGGAATATATGATGATAGAAGAATGCAATAGACTGAAATATATAATAACAGATGAGGGAGTTCAAGGTCATAAAAGTGAGGAAATAGTACAAAATGAGTATGATTTAAGGTTCCCAAGATTGAAAAAGCTCATAGTCACTAAGTGCGACCAGCTGGAATACTCACTCCATGTCTCATACACTCGGCGTCTATTACAATTGGAAGAACTCTCTCTATCTGGAAGTAAAAGAAAAGGTATTTTCAATATAGAAGAACTTGCCATGGATGGACAACAAGTGACCTCCAAGTTAAGAAAATTGACGTTGCACTACTTACCCGAGTTGAGATATATATTAATGGGTCCCAAACAAATTTTCAGCCTTCAGAATGTTGAAGTGCTAAAAATCAGTGGATGTGGAAAATTAAAATGTATATTCTCTGTCACTGTCTTAAAAAGCCTACCACAGTTGTGGTGTCTACACATTGAAGATTGTGAAGAATTGGAGCAAATCTTTGAACAGGATGAGGAAAATCAAAATGTGTCAAAGCCTCATAATCAACAAGTATGCTTCCCACAGCTAGCCATGGTTTTTGTGAAAGGTTGTGGCAATTTGAAAAGTCTCTTCTCTATATCTACTCACTACAAATTCCCAAAACTAAAGCTGTTGTTGGTAAATGGAACCTCTAAGCTAGAGCAATTATTTGCTGGTGAACTAGGGAGAACAGATAAGAGCATGCACGGTGTGCTTCNCGTTGCACTACTTACCCGAGTTGAGATATATATTAATGGGTCCCAAACAAATTTTCAGCCTTCAGAATGTTGAAGTGCTAAAAATCAGTGGATGTGGAAAATTAAAATGTATATTCTCTGTCACTGTCTTAAAAAGCCTACCACAGTTGTGGTGTCTACACATTGAAGATTGTGAAGAATTGGAGCAAATCTTTGAACAGGATGAGGAAAATCAAAATGTGTCAAAGCCTCATAATCAACAAGTATGCTTCCCACAGCTAGCCATGGTTTTTGTGAAAGGTTGTGGCAATTTGAAAAGTCTCTTCTCTATATCTACTCACTACAAATTCCCAAAACTAAAGCTGTTGTTGGTAAATGGAACCTCTAAGCTAGAGCAATTATTTGCTGGTGAACTAGGGAGAACAGATAAGAGCGTGCACGGTGTGCTTCTAGAATTAAGATATCTAATACTTACGAAACTGTTAAATCTCGCTACTATTTTCTCCTTAGGCATTCAGTTGCAGCCTGTAGAATACTGTATTGTGCAGCATTGTCCCAAGCTCGCTTTGTCTTCAACTACTACTCTTGAGAAATTGCTGGATGACTTTCTTTTTTCTGATGAAGGTACACACTACACTGTATTCATCATATTTTTATGTAGAGTATAGGTTTAATATTTATTCTATGCATGCGACAAATTTAGGGCCGTTATACCCTGAATTATTATTTTTTTCCCAAAAAAGAATTTGGCTTTCCAGTTTAATTGCTAATGTTCATAAATCCACATTGTAGATATCAATATTGGTGAATATTCTAGATGGGACATATATGTTCTATTTGGCAAAATCGTTCAATCCGATGAAGATTCTGAAATCAAAGGGATCCATAATGATAATCCAACTCCTGAGAATGTAGAATATCAAGATGAAGAAGCATTAAAGAGTGAGATCCCTTCTTCAAGGCCACAGGTGAATAATAATACTCAATCACTACAAATACTAGTAGCATCAAATCATGAATTCCTTTCGAAAGAAACTACGCCTTAATTTACCTATTTCTCTTAGCAGAGGATTAAAGAAGCAATGCAACAAAGTGTAGAAGAAGATCATAAACCAGAGAGAGCTGCAGCAGTAACAATAGCAACTGATTCGAAAACAGAGAATCCATTGACAGGACCATTACTCAAAATTAGGGAATCATCTCCACAGGTAAATTTATTGTCCTTTTTATGTTGGAAAAGGAGTCTATTGATGGCTAGAACTTACCATTGAGGGTAAATAATCAAAGAATGGAATGGTACTAATAATACATTGTAATAATTCATTAAATTTTTAGGTTAACTATTAAAGCAAAATCTAACTTACATATATTTTGAACTGTGCAGAGCATTATCGCAAGTGACAAAGAAGTTCCTGCATCAAAGACAACCATGGTAGTGATTTCATTTAATGAATTCATTAAGAACCTCTGACAGTACTGCCATGGACACTAGTTACTTCTTTGATGTAAATGTGTTCACTAGCAATAAGTGATTACTTAAGTTCTAAAGATCTTCATTTTTTTTTTCTTCTTCTTGGTTAGACTGTAAAAGAAACAGAAAAGGAAATTTTTCAACATTGTCCGATGTCAGAAGAACCACCTAAGGAAACTTCAACCCCATCTCAAGAAATTAATGTGTGTACCATTTACTTATGTGCATAATGTTATAGAATTTAACTCAAAGAATAGTGCTTCTGATTCTAAAGATACAACAATATAGAAATTGCAGCTTATTTATCTTTTTGTTCTAAACAGAGTATTAAAAAAAAAGGAGAAAAAAGTCCTAAATCAGAAAAAGCTATGCACAAAGAATATCCACAGGTGAATTTTCTGCCCTTTACAATATGAGAATACAGGTATGCTAGATTGCTTAAGCTTACACCTTTTGCTTATTGGTTGTTCCTATAGGAGTTGGCCAGCAAAGATCAACAGGTACTTAGAGAAACGAGATCTGATATGGGAGTTGGTGCAGAGGTAAGCATTTTTCACCTTTTTTCCCTTTGCTTACTTATCTTTGTGTAGGAGGTGGTGCACGGAAAATCAATGAGCAATAAAGTCATCACTATGGAGAAACAATATCTAATATGCATTCAAATGATTCACTAAAATATCAAGGTTTAATATGAAAATAAAATTCAACTTATATCTTTTGGTGGTGTGCAGAGTACCAAAGAAAATGTTGAAGTTGGTCCTACATTAGAAAAAGCTAAGATAGAAAGTTCGTCAGTTCATACAGGGAGCTTAGAGCAAGACCCACTAGTCACTTCTCTGCATGAAACATCTCCAAAGGCATGTTTTTGTTCATTCCATTCATTTTATTTAGCTTTTGAATATATACAGTGGCACCCCTCTTGTTGCTTATAGATTACTTGTTATAGGAATTCTTTGTAAAAGAACCAACAAATCAACCGAATGCTGTGGAACAAGCACTAGAAGAAAATAAAATAAGTGGTGTGGTGTTAGTTACTGGAAGTTATAATTGTGTCAATTATAATAGTCTGAGAGTTATATATATTTATGTTAGTGTTCCATATTTTAAAGATCTAAAATAATGATAAAACTAAGTTAGTGAGCCTACAAGTCTCTATGTAATAATATAAAAATAAGTGTTGGGATTGAGATTGAGATTCTCTCCCAAATATCTATAACATCTATAGATCGAGGGGGTGCCTCCTCCTCTCCAATAAGGTGCTGGAATTGAATGAAATACTTCCTCTCTTTCAAAAATGTCACATATTTTTCTTATTTGTTGAAACGTGAGGAAGTTTATTATTGAAGTTAACTTATTCGCCAACTTTTTTACATCATTTGGTTTTGCTCAGATTATTCAAGAATCGGAGAAAGAAATTGCTCAAAAATGTTCAACATTAGAGAAACCAGCAATCGCAACTTCATCAACTGAGTCAGAACTGAGAAGGCCAACTCCAAAACCTTTACCGGTAGGTTTAATAAGCTATTTTCTTTGTACAAAATATCTGAAGAAGTATATAATTTTACAGAACCTTAGAAGAATGCCTAATGATTATGAAGTAACAACATCAAAGAAACTCCAACTTTTTTTCTTCTTTTCTGCCACACAGAATGTAGATGAAACACAGAAACCAACTGTTCTGGAGATTTCTACTTCTGATTCAGAGCCAAAGAAATCATCCCCAGGATCATTAGTTATTTATATACAGGAAGCATTTCCCCCGGTAAGTTGATTACATAGTTTTTCTTATTCATTGCAAGTTATAGGAGTTGATGGATACACAGTATTGTAGAATACTTAAACCTATATGCTGAAAATCATTGTGTACTATGAGATATATCTAAAATATGATTTATCATATTGTCATCTTCTACTTATCTATGTTCCTCAATTTAATTGTGTTCATAATTCTGTCTTAATTTTGTGGTTAAACTAAATCGGTAAAATTGTAGAAATATGTTTCTTTACTAATTAAGAATCTTATGATCTTAACAAATATAATAATTTACAATCAACTGTACACACTCTGAAACAAAAATTGTATAGCTCACACAAACATGCTCTATCCTATCCTATGGTTTAATAGTAATGCATTTTTTTCTTATTCATCCAGAGTCAAATCCAGGCCACCCAAACTGAGAACTATGTTGATAAAGACAGTACTGAAGCTGATCCTGAAAACCTTCATGAGTTTGAGGGAGATGATCTCTTTAACTTGCTTCAATCTATGGAGGAAGTTGGTGATGTCAAGGATCCTGCCCTTGAAGATAGCCTGGTTCTTAATGCCCTTGCCGACCTAGAAGCCTGTCTAAGGATGCCTTTGAAAGACATAGCTAACTCAGAGGCCAATAGTCTTCACCTTGAGAACGCTCTCAACATCTTGTCACATTGTTGTTATGAAGATGGAGCTCTTTTGGCTGGACTTAAAGCTAGAATTGACTCTATAATCCAAAATGTTCAAAATCTTCTATCTTCTTTCAAGCAAGTCTCTGCTACTATCCATGAATTTAAAGAGCTTGAAGAAAGAGAGAAGTCTATCAAGGAAGAACTCCCTCGACATAAGGAGGCAGCCACTACTTTTATTTCAAGAATTTTCAAGGCCAAGAAATCCATGGCTGAGGCTCAACAGAAGAAAGCAGATTTAGAGGAAAAAATCTCTAAGTTGCAGGCTGAACTAATAAGCGTGGAAAAGGAAATCATAGATTGTAATGTCAACCTGTCATCTCTTCAACAGAAAAAGGAAAAGTTTCACACTGATGTCAGAGGGTTCAAGGAAGAGTTTGAGTTTGTGAAAAAAAGGAAGTCACAAATGGTGGAAGATCAAAGAAAAGCTCAGCAGAAGTTATTTAAGCTGGATTCTGGATGGTCAGCCTTGTATAGCGAATTTGAGAAAATGCGTACTGCTGCTGCAAACCAATCTTGAGAATTTCTACTTTTTCTTTCCAATAATACATTATGTCTTCAAATAAATGTGTATTTTAAGACTTGGATAAGTATTCTGTACAATAAACTCGCACTCGAAACTTTGATTTTGTATCTTTGACTTAGCAGCACATGTATTTCACATAACTCAATATACTTGTGTTTGTTTTTTTCCATTTAGTACCGTTCCTTTACTGGTGTGTCTAATTTTCTTTTTTTAAAAAAAAAAATTATACACTTTTATCAGAAGTTGTTCATTCAGAAATATACATTCAGATGTTGTATCATTCTCTTGTAATGAACCACGGGAAATTAAGCCCCCTAAACCAGATAAGAGAAGGAAAGTTGTTGTGGGAGCCAGTTTCAGAAATGGCAAGGAATAAAAGGGATCAAAATCTGCTTCAGAAGCAAGCTTGGTTAATGGGAATGCAAGTATTGGACCTGCACAAAAGCCTTCGTGCACAAATGGAGTTCAAACTGAACAGTGTTCAGTGGCACCAGCATTTGATGCTAGAAAATTATTGATTGAGAAGGCCAAGACAGAAATTAGAAAGAAACTGGAAGAGATGAAGTTAGCCTCTGAAACTGCTGCTGCTGCTGCAGCTGCTGCTATTAAGGAGAAAGATAAAAGTGCAAGCTGATAATGGTCTAGTCAAAATTATAACACTGGAAGTCTAGAAGATGACAAATAGTATTGGGTCAACTTATGTTATTTGCCAAGATAGTTATAACAAGAATATGGGCCAAATTCAAACCGCAATAGGTTTCTAAATATAATAGAGACAANGTGCACAAATGGAGTTCAAACTGAACAGTGTTCTGTGGCACCAGCATTTGATGCTAGAAAATTATTGATTGAGAAGGCCAGGACAGAAATTAGAAAGAAACTGGAAGAGATGAAGTTAGCCTCTGAAACTGCTGCTGCTGCTGCAGCTGCTGCTATTAAGGAGAAAGAAAAAAGTGCAAGCTGATAATGGTCTAGTCAAAATTATAACACTGGAAGTCTAGAAGATGACAAATAGTATTGGGTCAACTTCTGTTATTTGCCAAGATAGTTATAACAAGAATATGGGCCAAATTCAAACCGCAATAGGTTTCTAAATATAATAGAGACAATTGAGTGTGTGTCATGTTTTTCAGTAATGCGATGGTAGTGTTTCGGCCAATTTACCTGCATTTCAACTAGCACATCTCCTCATAAAAGAGACTTGGCAAAGCAGCGCCACCTCTTAGCCAACAATGCTAGTCTTCTCATCTTTTCGAGTTTGAGTTGCAGGTTCCTCATTTCCCCACCACGCAAATTATACTCCCTTATACTTTTAAGGTGAAAAATGACATAATAGTACAGGGGACAAAAATAATAGAGAATTATCAAAACATACAATTAAGCAACATCTTTTTTTTTTTTTTCAAAAATAGAAATAAAAAATAATAATTACAAAATAGAAAATGACCAATAGAAATTACCTATTGTGACCACTAGTCAAAATGTTTAATAAAGTGATTATTGTGACTAAAAATCATATGATGACCCGTGGTTAGTTTTTCATTTTGGTAATTTTTACTTTTCATTTATGTTTTTGAAGGAAATGTTTGTTGTATTTCTTTTTTGGTATTAGATATATTTGGCAGTTTTTTTTGTCTATGCACCCCACTCTAACCTTAAAAATTGTTTCTCCAAAAAAATAATTGTTTAATAGACTAAAATACCCTTAACCACAATTATTCTTTTTCTTTTCTCTGGTGTTGCTAACCACAATTTTTCTTTTTCTTTTTTCCTGTTGTTAACCACACTTAATCAAACACTAGAAGTTTATCTTGCTTTCTCTTCCCTAGCCATATTGGGAGACCTTCTGATAATGAGAGCGGAGCATTCTGATAACATTAAATTCTAGAAAAAATGCGCCATTGTTTTAATGAGAACGGGAACACGTTATGGATCTGTTTGGGAGTTATAGAGGGAAGGAATGGAAAAGACAAAAGAAGAAAGAGAGAGAAAGAGAAGGATTAGACTTTCTCTTATTTGAATTCTTAAAAATAATCATTAGTAATTTGCTTTGTCTGTGCATTGGAATAAGAGACTGAGAGTATGGACCAATCATGATGAGCTTCTTCCCATATTGGTGGGGGCCTAGACCAACAAGCAGCTCAACAGACAACAGACCTTTCTGAGCTTGTCAGTAGGGAAAATAATTTGTATACAATTTTTATAGACACAATAATGCGTGGGACTCTGATCTGAATATATGAGAATATTACTCCCTTAATATTTATCCATTTATCTCCATCAAACATACCCTCAGAGTACATAAGAATTTTTCATCAATTGGAGTTCTGCNTTTTTTTTTTTTTTTTTTTTGTAACCTAAGAACTTGGGTTTGACACTAATCATTGGATTGAGTCATATTTATTAAACTTGAGGCGAGTCATTTCTGTTCTAAGAATCCCGTTGTTAAAGCACTTATAGATGTAATTTTGTGTGAATGAGCACCTCTGATTTTGTTAATGGGAGGTTTCAAATACAAGACCATTTTCTTGTGAGAAAAGTCTTGTGATCAATTGATCTACAGACTAATTGTCTAGTCCTGCACTTTATTGTTCAAGTCATAGGCCTACTTTCTAGAGATTAAGTCATACAAAAACAATTTTTGTAGATTAAATTAAATTAAATTTATATTGTGCTAACTATGTAAATGTGAGCTATGCAGGTGTCATTACTAATTTATGGCAGTGGAATAATGGTTAAAAGAAAGATGACATTGTTTTACGAGTCTTGGTGTGACTACAATTGATAATTGATTTCTAGCATCTCATGTGGTCTCTATATTCGAATGGATTGTTTACATTGCGGATCTAATCTCTGCAGTACCCTCTGTGAGTTTTTTCCTTCCCATGACTCTCAAAGCCGTGTTGCTATCCTATATTACCAAAAAATAAATAAAGCATTATTTGAAATTCAAGTTTCTTGTCTTTTAATTAATTACAGGGAGATAAGAACAAATGCATTTAAATGTTCTAATATAATAAAATGAACAAGTGGGCAAAAGTATTGGTAGTTAATTTTGCTAAAGTCCCTCCTTCACATGAAGTAACCTAAATAAATAAAATGGGATTTAAGAAAATGCCAGATTGGCAATCAATTAATTAATAATAGTGACTTGACAAGAACAAGGGCATTATTATTTAAGAATAATATTTTAAGGTCAACATGTTATTTGCTCGAGAAAACTGTTTCAGTTTTTTATTCTTTTTTAATTGAACTGTCTTCTTAGTAAGGCAAAGTTGGCATGAAAATTAATTGCTGATTAAATGTGCATAAAATTATAAGAGTCACATGGCCATGAAGGGAACCAATGAGATGGCGAGGATATAGAGTAGACATCAATAAATTAATATTAGGCAAACCCAAATAATAAAGAAAGACTTTGAACTTTGGGTTAATTGCTTATTCTAAATGCAAAATGACTATAACCAAATCAACCACAAGGATAAGATCGTGCTTGCTTATCTCTACTCTTCCTCATTACTGAACCTTCCTACTTTTGATTCTGCTCCTGCTTCTTCATTACTGATTGTGGTTTAAACTGCTTCGATTTGAAAATTTCCTCTCAGGTTCCCATTTAATTACACCTACTTCTTCTTCTTTTACCTTTTTGTCGTTTGCTCTTCATTCAACAAAAAAAAAAAAAAAAAAGTAAAATTAGTGGAAATCTTCGTCTCAGCTAGGTAGAAATTTTCTTCAGGTTAATTCCTTGTTAGTTGTTTACCTTTTTCTTCAAAAAAGGAAAACATTGTGCTTCAGAAGTGGGGAAGATTGTGGATGATGTGCAAAATTTCAAACAAAAGGTAAATCTGTATGAAAATATGACTCTTACTGATTTTATTACTTTCTTTTTTGGGTGTATGTCTTTTTCTTGTCGGCTTTGCCATTCTTGTCTTCCTTTTTTACAAGGCTTGGTTATCATCCTTCATCTTCTTTTGTTATAAATTAACCTTGTTGGAAGTAGCAGGTAAAGGCTTTCGTCCCACTTTAGTGTTAGTTTTCTCCTCATTAGTCTCTTTTCAATAATAATAGTAGAAAGAATGAAGAATTTTAATTTGGTGCAGCTCAAAATCTAATTTGTTAATCTATAATTTTGCAATTTTAAAGGTAAAATCTAATTAGTTGGCTATGAAGGAAGTCCTCCTTATAGTGTTTCTACTGTTTTTAAGATGCACTGGCTATGTACTTTTGTAGTAAAATGTTACGTGATGAGGCGTTAGGTTTCGTAAAATAACTTTTATGGTTATTGACTTTAGAATAAAATGTTAGAAAATGATTAACCTTCATAGTTGGCATTCGTCGCATGAAGATTTCTATCTTAGGTATGTTTGGTAGGGGAGTAATAAGGGTAAATTTTTTTGGGAATATAATTTTCGTACATACAAAAAGAAAATTTTTTGTTGTAAAAAAAGTTTAAGAAAATTATTGTATGAGTCATAAAGTTTATGAAAAAGAATAGTTATTTTCTTATACATATTAATTTTAATTTGATTCTTTCAACACTATTTATGTGAATACTGAACTACCCTTTTTATCTCTGAGTATTTGGGAGCTGTAAAAGGAGAATCTTTTTTACATATGTAGTTATCCTTAATTTTTTATTTTCTCAAAGTTATGTTAGTATTATGTGAATTACATGTGGTTATCTTTCATTCATTATATAATTAATGAATCTAATATATAGTTAATAAAAAAATTGATTCCAAGAATAGTGGTTAAAACAAAAGTAACATTTTTTATGATAGTTGGTGTGACTATGATCTCAAAAATAATTTTTGTCCAGCATCTCAGGCAGTCTCACAATCAAAAATAATTAAGAAAAAGGTGTTTGGAAAGACAATGAGGTTACAACTTACAAATTAGCCTGTAGGGCAAAGAAGGTGAGATTTGACACAATAGTCAGCAGTTACGATGAATGAAAACTCTGTTTCAAGTCATAAACATCTAAGAGCAAGCATAAAACACTATCTTCTTGGCTTTCTCTCACCCTCTTTGCCCAACACTATTTAGTAGTTAATTTTGCTAAAGTCCCTCCTTCACATGTAAGGAACCTAAATAAATAAAATGGGATTGAGAAAATGCCAGATTGGCAATCAATTAATTAGTAATAGTGACTTGACAAGAACAAGGGCATTATTATTTTAGAAAAATATTTTAAGGTCAACTGTTTCAGTTTCAGATCGTGCTTGCTTATCAATAAATTAAAAGAGTCACATGGCAATGAAGGGAACCAATGAGATGGTGAGGAGATAGAGTAGACATCAATAAATTAATTATTCAAACCCAAATAATAAAGACTTTGGAGTTTGGGTTGCTTATTCTCAATGCAAAATCACTATAACCAAATCAACCACAACGATCAGATCGTGCTTGCTTGCATGTACATCAAAATTTTTGAGAGTAAGGAAACAAATGCATACGTGTAACAGCCAGAGTTGACTTCAATAATTGTAACCAAATAATAAAGAAAGACTTTGGAGCTGGGGTTCATATTGTCAATGCCAAGTGACTTTAATTAAATGGACCACAACTCAGATCTTGCTTGTTTATCGCTTCCCTATTACTGAACCTTCCTGCTTCTGATTCTGCTCCTACTTCTTAATCAGAGATTGTAGTTTAAATTCTCTTTCATTTGACACTCTTAATCTGAGCTCGTTTGATAAGTGTGGAAATTCCTTTCTTAGTTGATTACCTCTCAGATTTCCCAATTTACAGCTTCATCTTCTTCTTAGTCTTAGTGTGCTTGTTTGTTAATTGTCCTCAACTTGTTCGTAGAGTAAATTGCTGGCATTTGGAGTCTTCTTTTGCCTTTTCTCTTTTGCACTTCTTTCCAAAAGAGGAAAAAAAAAACTGCAAGTCTTTGTACTAGAAATTTTCTTTTGAGGTTAATTTTTTACCTCCTTTCAGCAAAAAGTTGTTTACCTTCTTCTTCAGAAAGAGAAAAAAAAAAAAAAAAAAATCGTTGTGTTTCACAAGTGTGGAAATTGTGTGACTGTGGACAAAGTTTTTGGACAATAGGTAAATTTATATGAAATGTGACTCTTCCTAATTTTGTTTGGATTGGTTTATGTCTTTTTGCTATTGGTTATAATATTTTTGTCTTCTTTTTCAGTTTACAAGGTTTGCTTTGTTGCAAATTAACATTGTTGTGACTAGCAGGTATGTAGATGCTTCACAGTACTTTTTTTAAAAGTTTTCTCCTCATTAAACTTCTTTAATTCAATAATAACAATAATTATAACAAATAGGATAAAGTATTTCAATTTGTTGTGCCTCAAAAGTAGGAGACATCACGTAACCAGAAAGAAATCCAAGCAAAAAAAGGAAAAAAAATGTAAGTCTTCGGACTAGAAATTTTCTTTTGAGGTTAATTTTCTTTTGTTAATTTTATTCCTCCTTCTTTTCAGGAAAAAAGTTGTTTACCTTCTTCAAAAAAAGAGATAAAAAAAGAAAAAGAAAATTGTTGTGCTTCAAAAGTTTAGTAATTGTGTGATCGTGGAGAAAGTTTTTGGCAAGAGGTAAATCTATATGAAAATAGGATTTGGATCCAGTCATGTCACTTGAGTCATGTTGCTCAGATTTGAGCCGTCCATTCCATTAAAGCTCATTTCAACCATTAAATATTAATGTGTTTTAATGGTTGAAATGACCTTAAATGGAATAGACGGCTTAGATCTAAGCAACATGACTCAAGTTAACATGACTGGATCTCCTCCCATGAAAATATGACTCTTTCTAATTCTGTTTGGTTTGGCTTGGTTTATGTCTTTTTCTTATTCGCTTTACCATTCTTGTCTTCTTTTTCAGTTTGGAAGGTTTTCTTGTGATTCTTCAACTAATTCTTTTGTCACAAATTAACATTATTGTAAGTAGCAGGTATGTTAGAGACTTCATACCAATTTAGTACATTTTTTTGTTTAGAAGTTTTCTCCTCATTAATCTTCTTTCAATAATAACAATAATTATAACAGATAGAGTGAAGTATTTGAATTTGCTGTGCTTCAAAAGTAAGAGACATCACGTAACTATAAAGAAATCCAAGGAAAGAGGTAATCCCTACTTTTATTTTTTAGTCTTTATTCTGGTTACTGTATTCTTGTCTTTATTTAAGTTTGCAACTTTGGCTTGTCATTGTTCACTGTATTTCCTGCATTTGTGGTGAGTTGTGGGTACATGATACACATATTACAGTGCAATAGTCATAGTTCGGAAGTAAGAAAAAAAAAAGTGTGATTTTAACAAAAATTATATAAAAAAAAAAAAAAAAACTAAAATTCGTCCGTAGTTGTTACTATGACCAGCAAAACAACAATTAGAAAACAAAAGAAAAAATAGAATCTTAATAATAAAAGATGGTGGTGGATTGGTGTTGAGATTAAAAAGAAGACGAGAATTTTATGATATCACATGAGTATGTTATATCACACTGACATGATAAATATATGCAATTTTTATATTCTATTGGATATAAAATTAATTTATTTTATTTTTTCAAACAAATTTGAAAACAGTTAACTTATACACATAACATTTATATATTGACTATTATTATGTTGTATGACAAACCACATAAATACAAAAAATATCTAAGAAATCTCCGTGTATAAGCATATAGATAAAAGATCATCAAATTATTTTATATATAACTTAAATTT
Organism: Cercis canadensis; assembly: GCA_003255065.1. Taxonomy (NCBI): domain Eukaryota; kingdom Viridiplantae; phylum Streptophyta; class Magnoliopsida; order Fabales; family Fabaceae; genus Cercis; species Cercis canadensis. The sequence continues at coordinate 44,166 of QAOA01000063.1, forward strand.
ATGTTCAAACCTAAAACCGTATATATATATCCTCTACCTTCTTGTATTACTCTTTTATCGTAAGGTCGTCATCTCAAGTTATCTTCAACTTTTTCTCTTCTAATTCGCTCTTTCTTCGAAATAAAACCATGATAGCCATTAATTCCAAGCAACGTGTCTTTATAAGAAGAAAGCTTTTGTTGAGTCAAATCCTCTCTCTTCTTGGCTATCTGAATATCCCCATTAGATAGTTTAGTACGAACATAAACTCCCCAGAACCTAACAGCTGGATTGAAGTGCAAGGTAATTGCTCTCTTCTAAGCAATTCATGTATCTCATAAGTGATTCTTGTGGTCTTCAGATGTGGTGTCACTAGATGTGTTTTCTCTAGGATATAGTAGCCTTGTAACATTGTTTATCTTTTCACTACACTACCACTTTGACAAAAAATAAACATGAAGTAAACTTTTGGTTTTATGAAATAAAATGTCCAAAAAGAACAATAATTATTCAGATTTCGGATGAATTTTTTTAAATCACAGTTTAATCCAAAATAACTGTTGAAATTCAACATTACATTTGGAGAATATAGATATGACAGTTTATGGTATAAATTTTAGATACTCAATGAATATCTTTTTATAAACACGGCCATACCATGATGAATTTAAATTTGATCCTGTCCCAAAACCTATATACCATCACTAAACATATAAGTGTTATATCACTAAAGTAATTAAGGTATTTTTTTGTGTGGTAAGAAACAATCAATAACTGTTGAAATTCAACATTATATCTGGAGAATATAGATATGACAGTTTATGGGACATGGTATAAATTTTAGATGATCAATTAATATCTTTTTATAAAAACGGCCATACCATGATGAATTTAAATTTGATCCATTCCCAAAACCTATATACCATCAGTAAACATATAAGTGTTATATCACTAGTAATTAAGGTATTTTTGTTTTTGGTAAGAAGTAATCAAGATATTTTATTGATAGTAAAATATTTTCAAGTATTTTTAGTATTAGGTAATACTTGACTCATTAGCATAAAATCTTTTACACAATCATAGCATAATTTTCAAAAGTATGGACAGAACCATTGTCTTTAGGACCTTTTCACATACCAAGGAGGTATGTACTTGGCATGGCATCATTTATCACATCGACATGAAAGCATTAATCTTGACTGTTTATTTTTTAACACTCAAGATTAATTAGTTTCTATATCAATGGTTGTTATGCTGCTACATCAGGGATGTATCATGTATCTCCCTGGGATGGTAGAATCACCCTTGTCTGTAACATCCAGTGAAATTGAACTGTGCAGCATTGTGTATATGAGAAGGTTTTTACCATTTTCTTATCCAAAATTCCTCGCTTTTCTTCCAAATCTCTTTAATATAAAACCATAGAATTATAATTCAAACTTCCAAATCAATGATGGGGAAATGGCTTGAAGAAAATTTTAAGGTATATTATTGTTTGGTATGAGAGCCACCATAGAGACAGAAGTGTATCTCACGGTTTGTTGTGAGAGAGTGCTAAACTGCAGTTCAGGTGCCCTTAGATCGTAGCCTGAGATAGTTTCTTGGTGCAGAATTTTGCGTTGGAGAAAATGTTTGAGATGGAGATGATTTGGTTGCATTTTGGAATTGGTTTGTGAGAAGTCTTGTAGCTTGTGGTTTGATTGGTGGAACTTATGTTGCTTCTACCATAAATGTAGTAATTGTCTAACCAAGTAAATTTTTGCATGCTTTTATGCAAGAGTGGAACTTAGGAAAATAAAATCCCTCAGAGTGGCCTTCTAAATTCAATTTAAGATTTGTTTAAGCATAAATTACACTCAATTATCTTGAGGTTTGCTAAAATGATACTTTATCCTATTTAACCGTTAAGATTTGAAAATATTTCACTTGACCTTGGTTTAACCATTGATTGATTGGCATAAATGTTTTTCTTTTTTATTTTATTCATGAGAAAATAGGTCAAGAGTTGGTTCCCAAACACAATTTTCTTCCTATCCTTCATATCTATATCTTGTTTAATGGTTGAGTCACTTATATAAGAATTTTGCTAAATCCATTTATTCTCTCTCTCAATTTTGTAAAACCATAAGTTATTGTGTGTACACCATATGTGATTAAGTCCCCTACCCTTAAGACCCTCTCTCTGTCTTACTAAGTTCAATTTTTTATTTCTCTTCCTGAAAAAAAAATATTTTGGCTATAATGTGAACTTTTGCTTTTTTATTTTTTTATTTTTTTTACATAATAAATTGGTTGCTTAATTATAAAAAAAATTGAAAAAGTTATTTTCGTCCATCAATCCAAGATTAAAATAATGCTCTATACTTAGATGTGTAAAGTATCATTGAGACTTCAAGTTTTAAAGAAGAAGATGACTAATGGTCAAATTTCTTCCCATCCCTTTAAATCAAGGTATGTATACAATGTATATGCAGTTAAATCAAAAATATTTAACCATGGTAAATCAAGATTGGTTTCATTTCCCATCCACCATCTTGAGGGGCATATTCTTGTAACCGATGTTAATGACTCATCAAATTTAAATTTAAAAGTCTCATCCTGACTTAGTCTCATTAGGGTTAACATTTCAAAGTTTGCTTTTGTTGATAATGTATTTTTGGCTTCAAACCTCATGTATATATACCTGTCTATATGCTCTCAAGTTATGAAATACAGTTCACTGAACTTCTCCATGAATTCCCGTTTATCGTACATTTATGCCAATCAATCAATGGTTATTAGGTTAAGGATTTTGTGTGTGAGAGTATTTTTGCAATTGAGATTATTTGGGAATTGGGTTTGTGAAAGAAATTTGTGAGAAACATTGTATTTTGTAGTTTGATCAATGAATTTTTTTTTTGTCCCTCTGGTTGGACACAGGCAATTGCCAAACCACAAATTCTTGTGAGCTTTTGTATATGTTTGATTTTTACTATTTTATTAATTTTTCTAACAAGTGGTATCAGAGTTGTCGTGTGTGTATATATATATATATCTAATGGCAAAAATTTTGAGGTAGAGCTATTTGATGGGAAAAAATTGGAGTGATACATATGTGTCAAGATCTCCCACAGACTATTAGGGTAATGGCCTTTGGTGATGTGAGGCATGTGAGATATGGAAATATGCAATGTCATATAATTATTATCTATGCTCATTGTGTTCTTTGCAAATAATTTTGAATACATTTCTATCAGAAGCCAGACAATTTTTAATAGTATCTTTCAAGACATAAGTACTAATTATGAAAAATTTCTTACGATTCCTTAAGCAGATTCTAGTGCTATTTGAATGCAGGTTGTGATTGTTATTCACCAGCACATAACCTAGGTCTCCTCTCTGCCTCGTGGCAATTTCATTTACTTTAATTAATCGGACAATATTATTAATTAGTTAGTCCTATTAGGGTGTTCAAAAGCTATATTACTAATTCATTTGCGTCGTCAAAAGCTCTGTGGTTGGTTTTACTTTTTTTTTGAAGTGAAAAGTATTCTATTAATTGGAAAAAGCATCAGTAGAAAATATATCATTTTTTTTTTCTAGTTCACAGTGTGAGTTATCTTTTTATTTTCATTTTCTTTTAAGATTTGTAATTGTTAAATTGAAGGCTTATATTTTCATTGCGCTATGTAGCAATCCTAGCAGTTTACTTAATTTATGTGTAGGACAATAAGTATTCACGCTTTTCCCTTTATACAGTTACTTTTTATTTTGGGCTTTTTTAAAATGTGAGCATTTATACGCTGTTGATTGCTTAACTGGGATAAAAACTGCATGTTTTTGTGACATTTTAAATAATTAGTATGTTTGCCTCTTGCAGTGAGGTTAAGTCCCTTGAATGGCGTGCGACTTTGGTATTGGTACTGCAGCCAATTTGGCCAGTGAATTAGTGAAATTAGTAGCAAGTGAAGCTAGTTATTCTTTCAAGTTCAAAATGTATTTTGAAGACTTTGAAACAGAAAAAGAGAAGTTGGAATCAAAAATAGAAAGTGTGGTGGATTGTGCCAAAGAAGCAAAGAAGGAAGCTAAAAAGATTGACAATGAGGTGGAGCATTGGTTGAATGATGCAGACCTTCTCATAGCAAGAGTGGTGGAGCTAGAAGGAAAAGTTGAACGGAAAAATAACATCTCTTGTTTTGGGCGGCGGTTCCCTAATTTAATTAGGCGATACCAGCTGGCCAAACTGCTAGATAAGATGAAACAGACAATCCTAGACCTCAATAACCCACAATTCCCACGATTTTCACACCGTGATTCAATTATGGGCATGAAGTACTATTCTTCAGAAGGTTTTGAATATTTCAACAGTACCAAATTGGCTTATAAGGAGCTTTTGGAAGCACTGAAAGATGATAATATTTCCAGGATTGGATTATATGCCATGGGGGGTTGTGGTAAGACATCATTGGTAAAACAAGTGGGGAAGGCAGCAGAAGAAGAGAAGCTTTTTGACAAAGTTGTCTTTGCTGTGGTGTCAAGACCTGTTAATTTTCGACAGATTCAAGGTAATATTGCAGGCTCACTAGATTACAAACTAGATGAAGAAGAGGTTACAGAGAGAGCTAAACGCTTGAATCAGAGATTAATTACCGGAGAAAAGATTCTTATAATTTTGGATGATGTATGGGAAATTCTTAATTTTGAAAAAATAGGGATTCCCTTTGGCAACAATCAAAAGAAATGCAGAGTTCTCTTAACAACACGGCTCGAACATGTATGCAAGTCAATGGGCTGCCATACAAGGATTCCCCTGGGGCTTTTGACGGACAAAGAAGCATTCACTTTGTTCCAAAAGAATGCAGACATTACAGGTGATACCTCTGAAGTGGAGAACAGTTTGGCAGTAGAAATTACAAAAGAATGCGGAGGATTACCTGTTGCAATTAAACCTTTAGCTATCACCTTAAAAGGTAAAAGTCTAATTCAGTGGGAGCAAGCGTTGAAAGCATTGAAAGAATTTACAGCTGTGGATATTGTATCAGGTGAGGAAAATCCATATAAATGCCTGCAATTAAGCTACGATATGTTGGAGAAAAGTGGAGCCAAGTCACTCTTCTTGTTCTGTTCTCTTTTTCCAGAAGATGAACAAATTTCTGTGGAAAGTTTAATCAGATTTGCATTTGGGTTGGACATGTTTCAAAATGTCAACTCTTATAAAGATGCAAGAACAGAGGTGGGTGCAGCTATTAAAGAACTTGTATACTCTTCTTTGTTGTTTGAGGACGAAGAACAGTGTGTAAAGATGCATGACTTAGTTCGAGATGTCGCATTGTGGCAAGCAAACAAAGAGAAAATAACCATAATAAGCCCAGAGATGGATCTAAAAGCTTTGGCAGAGAAAGCAACTACAAAAGATACAAAATTCTTATGTTGTGATAGCACAAGTAAATTTCTAGATAAGTTAGACTGTCCGAAACTTGAGATGATGATGATGATACATAAAGATGAGGGTTCCTTGGGAGTACTAAATGCAATTTTGGAAGGGAAGAAAGATCTGAAAGTATTGTTCATAGTAAGTTATTCCAAAATTTCATGGGATATCCAGTCAATCCATCTGTTAACAAATCTTCGAAATCTACTTTTATATGATTTCATATTCAATGACATGTCTTTTGTGGGGAAGCTAAACACACTTACAACTCTTGAATTTATTGATTGTAAGATGATTGAATTGCCAGACGGAATAGCTGAGCTAAAAAAATTGAGATTGTTGGCTGTATCAAGTTGCGCAATAGGAGGCAATCCTTATCAGGTGCTAGGAAAATGTTCAAAATTAGAGGAGCTATACTTTTATGAAAATGAATTTTCAGAAAGGGAGGCAGTCATTGAAAATCTTGCTGAAGTCTTTCAAAAGAATAACTCTTTTCCAGTGCCGCAAAGGTATTGGCTTGATATTGGAGATACTACATATTACAGAGATAATTTGGCATCCAACATTTTAACTATATGCCCTTTTGATGTTCAAATGATCTCAAACGCAGCCATCAAGAATCTGTTCCAAACAGCAGAGGAAATTTATCTCGGATATATTAAGGGATGTAAATGTATCGTCCCAGATATTTTTCAAGCAGGTGAAGGTTTTGAAGAGTTGATTACGTTGAACCTTAAGAACTCTGGCGAGATAGAGTGCCTGTTTGACAATACCAAAGATCATTTGCAACATGTGGGAACAGGTTTCCCTAAGTTGGCAAAGCTAATAATTAAATCAATGAGGTGCATGGAAACTCTATGCCGCGGTCCACCTCCTCATGGCCTTTTCGACAAGTTGAAATTGTTGGAATTGGTTGATTGTCCAATGTTGACATATCTCTTCACACCTGCCCTTGCTCAAAACCTTGTCCTGTTGGAAGAAATGGAAATAAAGGAGTGCCACGGACTGAAGCACATAGTAGATGAGGAGGAGCAAGAAGAAATCAGAAATGCAGATGATAAATTATTGTTCCCCAAATTAAAGCACCTCAAAGTCCGTGAGTGCAACCAGCTGGAATACTTACTCCATGTCTCTCACGCTCGGGGTCTATTACGATTGAAAACTTTGCATATAGAAGATGTTCCTAAGCTGAAATATGTGATTGGTGAATGCTGTCACGAAGATCAGTTTCGATATCAGAATCAGAACCAAGATGAGGGCCAGATCATCGAACTTCCTCTTTTGAAAGATCTGAGGTTCAGTGATTTGCAGAGTATCATCAGCATTTGCCCGGAAAATTATTGTGTCATGTGGCCGTCCTTGCAATTCTTTCGTGTTGAGGATTGTCCAGAGTTGAGCATCATGTCTATCAATAATTGCATGATTGGTTCTGAAATGATACAGGACAGTCAGGGTGCAACAATCAGAAAGGTTCCACTTCCACTTTTCTCCTTTATATACATGTTTATACGCTACCATCTTGTTTCTGCTAAATACATCTCCATCGTGCTTTTATAGGAACTGGCAATGATGAATCCTCTACAAAATGTGCAAAATATTGAAGCAATCGTTGTTTCTAACCGCAAAATACGAGGTATTTTTCAACTGGCAGGAGTTTCCAACGGCACGGATGGACATCCATTCACATCAAGCTTAACAAAATTGAATTTAGAGGAATTACCTGAACTCAGGTATATATGCAAGGGTCCCATACAATGTATGAGCTTCCCATATCTAGTGAAACTAGTTATCTCTAATTGCGGAAAATTAAAATCCGTCTTCTCGCCCTGTATTGGAGAAGGACTACCTCAGTTGCAGAAGCTAGAGATAGAGTATTGTGATCAACTCGAGCAAATTATTGAGGATAATCTAGAACATGAAAATTGTTTGAGTCCACCCATGAAATTCAATGAAGTGAATGATTGTTCCAAGAACACTTTAATTTCATCCGCTCCTCTTGAGGGCTATCAACAGACACGCCAGAATTCAGGTACACTTATACTTCATATATACATTGATAGTGATATAATTACATTTCACATTAATTTTTAAAATTCATCTAGGTTTATTTGGTAAGCTGAAATATGTGATTGGTGAATGCTGCCCTTGCTCAAAATCCAATGAAGTGAATGATTGTTTAAAGAATATTTTAATTTCATCTGCTCCTCTTGAGGGCTATCAACAGACACGTCAAAACTCAGGTACATTCATACTTCATATATACACAGATAGTAGCCTCCTTTGAAAACTTACGAGTCTCTTTTGCAAACTTTATGACCCAATCAATAATTCTCTCGATTTTCCTTTTGATGGAATAGCTGTAGCATTAAATTCCCATTTTCAAGCAATAAACATAAAATCTCTTCTCTCTGTTTGTATTCTTCCAGGGTCATTCAATTTGGGCAGTCTCAGAGATTTGACAATAATATCTTGCCCGATGCTGATATCTTTGTTTGAGCCATCTACGGCTAAAACCTTGACATCATTGGAATATATGATGATAGAAGAATGCAATAGACTGAAGTATATAATAACAGATGAGGGAATTCAAGGTCATAAAAGTGAGGAAATAGTACAAAATGAGCATGATTTAAGGTTCCCAAGATTGAAAAAGCTCATAGTCACTAAGTGTGACCAGCTGGAATACTCACTCCATGTCTCACACGCTCGGCGTCTATTACAATTGGAAGAACTCTCTCTATCTAGATGTAAAAGAAAAGGTATTTTCAATCTAGAAGAACTTGCCATGGATGGACAACAAGTGACCTCCAAGTTAAGAAAATTGACGTTGCACTACTTACCCGAGTTGAGATATATATTAATGGGTCCCAAACAAATTTTCAGCCTTCAGAATGTTGAAGTGCTAAAAATCAGTGGATGTGGGAAATTAAAATGTATATTCTCTGTCACTGTCTTAAAAAGCCTACCACAGTTGTGGTGTCTACACATTGAAGATTGTGAAGAATTGGAGCAAATCTTTGAACAGGATGAGGAAAATCAAAATGGGTCAAAGCCTCATAACCAACAAGTATGCTTCCCACAGCTAGCCATGGTTTTTGTGAAGGGTTGTGGCAATTTGAAAAGCCTCTTTTCTATATCCACTCACTACAAATTCCCAAAACTAAAGATGTTGTTGGTAAATGGAACCTGTAAGCTAGAGCAACTATTTGCTGGTGAACTAGGGGGAACATATAAGAGCGTGCACAGTGTGTTTCCGAAATTGAGATATCTAATACTTACAAAACTGCCAAGTCTAGCTAGTATTTTCTCCCTAGGCATTCAGTTGCAGCATGTAGAATATTGTATTGTGCAGCATTGCCCCAAGTTCACTTTCTCTTCAACTACTACTCTTCAGAAATTGCAGAAGCACTTTCATTTTTCTTCTGAAGGTACACACTACATTGTATTCATCATATTTTTCATGTAAAATACATGTTTAATATTTATTCTATGCATGCGACAAATTTAGGATAGTTATACCCTGAATTATTACTTTTCCCCAAAAAGAATTTGGCATTCCAACTTAATTGCTAATGTTCATAAATCCACATTGTAGATACCAATATTGGTGAATATTCCGGAAGTCTCTTAGCTATTCTAGTTGGCAAAATCGTTCAATCCGATGAAGATTATGAAATCAAAGGGACCCATAATGATAATCCAACTCCTGAGGATGTAGAATGTTTAGATGAAGAAGCATTAGAGAGTGAGATGCTTTCTTCAAGGCCACAGGTGAATAGTAATACTCAATCACTACAAATACTAGTAGCATCAAATCATGAGTTCCTTTCGAAAGAAACTACACCTTAATTTACCTATTTCTCTTAGCAGAGGATTAAAGAAGCAATGCAACAAAGTGCAGAAGAAGATCATAAACCAGAGACAGCTGCAGAAGTAACAATAGCAACTGATTCGAAAACAGAGAATCCATTGACAGGACCATTACTCAAAACCAGGGAATCATCTCCACAGGTAAATTTATTGTCCTTTTTATGTTGGAAAACGAGTGTATTGATGGCTAGAACTTACCTATTGAGGGCAAAGAATCAAAGAACGGAATGGTACTAATAATACATTGTAATATTTCATTAAATATTTAGGTTTATTATCAAAGCAAAATCCAACTTACATATATATTGGACTGTGCAGAGTATTATAGCAAGTGACAAAGAAGTTCCCACATCAAAGACAACCATGGTAGTGATTTCATTTAATCAATTCATTAAGAACCTCTGACCGTACTGCCATGGACACTAGTTACTTCTCTGATGTAAATGTGTTCACTTGCAATAAGTGATCACTTAAGTTCTAAAGATCTTCATTTTTTTTTTTTTTTTTGGGTTCTTGGTTAGACTGTAAAAGAAACAGAAAAGGGAATTTTTCAACATTGTCCGATGTTAGGGGAACCACCTAAAGAAACTTCAACTCCATCTCAGGAAATTAATGTGTGTACCATTTAGTTATGTGCATAATGTTATAGAATTTAACTCAAAGAATAGTGCTTCTGATTCTATAGATACAACAATATAGAAATTGCAGCTTATTTATCTTTTTGTGCTAAACAGAGTATTAAACAAAAAGAAGAAAAAAGTCCTAAATCAGAAAAAGCTATGCACAAAGAATATCCACAGGTGAATTTGCTGCCCTTTACAATATGGGAATACAAGTATGCTAGATTGCTTAAACTTACACCTTTTGCTTATTGGTTGTTCCTATAGTTGTTGGCCAGCAAATATCAACAGGTATTTAGAGAAACGAGATCTCATATGGGAGTTGGTGCAGAGGTAATCATTTTTCACCTTTTTTCCCTTTGCTTACTTATCTTTGTATAGGAGGTGGTTCACGGAAAATCAATGAGCAATACAGTCCTTACTATGGAGAAACAATATCTAATATGCATTCAAATGATTTACTAAAATATCATGGTTTAATATGAAAATAAAATTCAACTTATATCTTTTGGTGGTGTGCAAAGTACCAAAGAAAATGTTGAAGTTGGTCCTACATTTGAAAAAGCTAAGATAGCAAGTTCGTCAGTTCATACAGGGAACTTAGAGTAAGACCCATTAGTCACTTCTCTGCATGAAACATCCCCAAAGGCATGTTTTTGTTCATTCCATTCATTTTATTTAGCTTTTGAATATATACAGTGGGACCCCTCTTGTTGCTTATTGATTACATGCTATAGGAATTCTTTGTAAAAGAACCAACAAATCAACCGAATGCTGTGGAATAAGCACTATAAGAAAATAAAATAAGTGGTGTGGTGTTAGTTACTGGAAGTTATAATTGTGTCAGATGTAATAGTTGGAGAGTTATAGATATTTACATTAGTGCTCCATATTTTAAAGATCTAAAATAATGATAAAACTAAATTAATGAGCCTAGAAGTCTCTATGTAATAATATAAAGATAAGTGTTAAGATTGAAATTGAGATTTTCTCCCAAATATCTATAACATCTATAGATCAAGGGGTGCCTCCCCCACTCCAAACTTCTACCCCTACTCCCCCCAAACCAAGCCCCAAAGAATAGAAGTGTACCAACCATTTTCTTGAAATTACTAATTGTATCATGCAATAATATTTTGTTTTCCAAAAGTTTGAGCTGGAAAAATACCTAAACAAGATAGAGAGCCAAAAGAAACAACAATAGCACAAACACATAAATGAGATCCACCTGTCAACAAGCCTTGACTTTTCCATGTAAGGTTTAACTAGAACACGAGCCCCACATACAAAATGAGGATTTCCCTTCGCCAAAATTTGCCTAACTGTCTCTGGGTAAAAAAATGTCACAAATCCAAACATCCTCCTCTGCTGGCATGGAATCCTAACATCTTGAACTGGACCAAACTTGCTACAAAGAGAATGCAAAACAAGAAAACTTTATCAGTTGAGAAACTAAATCCTGCAAAATTGAGTAAATGTAGACAATTAAATATGGCCTTCCTTACTTGAAGTAATTTGATACATCTTGCTCAATAAAAGTGCTATTAGCTGGAAATGTAAGATAAATCTGACGAGAACTAGCAACTATCTCACCAGGATCACCTCCCTCACCACAGTACTCCAAGTACTTTGGAACATCTTCTGCCAAGACAACTGAGTGCTGTCCATGAGGCCTGTTCCCAAAATAACAAAATTGAAGAAAACTAACACTTGAAGCACGACATAGATACGTGAGAAAAAAAATAATATAAAACCATATTGCACCTGTCAATGAGACAAATTCTAATGGCTACATGTATTAAACTAATGGCTTTTCATTCGTTTTTATATGTGTAGGAGATTGTGGACAAAGAATCAAGCAATGAAACCATCATAACAGATCAACAGGCACTTGGAGAAAAAATATATAATATATATTCTACTGTAGATAAGGTTTAGTATCCAAGAAATGTCTAACTTAAATATTTTGTGATGTTGTGCAGAGTATGAAAGGAAGTGTTGATGAAGCTACTACATCAAAGGCAACTAAGATAGCAACTCCATCAAATGATTCAGAACCAGAGAGTCCACTACCGGTCCCGTTAGTTACTCTTCCACGTGAAACATCTCCACAGGTAAGTTTTTTGCATTCACTTTGGATTTGAATATATATTTCTTGACTTAAAACTGCTGCACGACTCCATGACTGAACTTATTAAATGATTTCCAGAATTAGGAAGAAAGCAAGTAATTTCATAACATTCTATCGCCCTAAGTCAAAAATAAGTAGGTCATCCTCAATCCCAGTAACTGCTACTCTACATCATATATCTTTAAAAGTACACATCTACACTGTTTTCCCTTTGTATAGGAGTTGATGCAGAAAGAAACAAGAAATGAAACATTCGTGATGAATCAACAAGCACTAAGAGAAACAATTTCTGATTTTTGTTCTAATGTTTCACTCAAATATTAAGGTTTATTATCAAAGATAAGTCAAACAAATTAGATATCTTTTGGTGCTGTAGGTGCAGAGTGTCAATGGAAATGTTGAAGAACTTTCTACATCCGAGAAAGCTAAGCTAAGGATCCCATTGGCTGTCCCATTAGTTACTTCTCTTCATGAAACATCTCCACAGGTAAGTCCTTTGAATTCACCTTAGTGCTTGTTCATTTGTTATTACATGCAACAGGAGCAAACTTATTGAGCAACTTCTTTATATATTTTTGGTTTTCCTTAGAGTATTATTAAAGAAACGACAGAGGAAATTGTTCCAAAATGTCCTGCATCAGCCAAACCAGTAATGGCAACTTCATCAACTATTGACCTCAACAAGCCAACCGAGACAATTTTTGACTTTCCAAAGCATCATGGTGATAGTTTCAACAATAAATATTGTTCACATTTCAATCATTATTTCTCATTTACTAACCTCTTTTGACTGCTACCTTTTTTCGTTATTTTTTGAACCTCAAATGGTTGAATCTGATATAGGTTCCAAGATCAAAGAGATAGCAACTGAAGAACCTATTCTACAACAAACTCCTTACCTTCAAATTCCCCCGGAAAATATACAATCTCAAGTTCAAGCAACTTCAGTGACTGACCTCAGTTCTTCACCAGCTGATACCAACCAGTATAGGGCAGATAAAGAAGCTCAAGCAGTGCAAAACAACAAAAATAGCAAGCGTATCGAATCTGACAAGTTACAAACTCAAAGATTAAATGCACCAATCAATCCCATTGGTACTCCAGAAAAGGTTCAAGAACCGAAAATTCCACCAATTGGTTCACTACACTTGAGAAAGGTGTATCTTGATTCCTGTTACTTCCTATCTCTATTGCTTCTTATAAGTTTACAGTGAAGTATACACTTAATACATCAACTTATATATATCCTTTTGTGTTGCACAGAGTATTAAGGAAACTGCAAAGGAAAGTCATGGAAAGGGCCTTGCACCAGGGAAATCTACAATGGCAACTTCTGGTAAATATATCTCTTAATGAAATTGTGGGTTTAATCCTTTAAGTTGGTCATTAAACTTATATAAAATAGAGCATTCTTATAGTTTCTCTTTGTAGACATTCCTGGTGGTTTTGACTACAAGCAACCAATGGAGACAAAAAGTCTTGAAGACTTCAATTGTAGAGTTGGTCCATCAGGTATTACTCGTCAATCTTTTCACTAATTCTTATAGTTTCTTTGTTATAACTTTTATTCTGGTATTATATTTTTTGTGCCTCATTTCAATTTCATTTCCATTCTGTTGACCATTACTAGGTGAAGCTTCAGCACAGTTGTCTACTTCAGTTGTTCTACCTCAAAATGTCAATGCATCTAAGCCTGTTGTCCTTCCAAGTACACCAATTCTTGCTCCACCACTAAAAGTTGATCCATTGGGCTCTTCTACTGGTCAACTTGTGAAGACTCCAGAAGAAGAATATGCTGCTTTTAGAGACATTGGGACAATCAAGAAAAAGCATATTCCTCTTCTAGAGCAAGCCATGGTAAATTACCCATCTCTTTGGGCTTGGCGTGAGAAATTCAAGGGTCCTCAATTCAAGCAATTCGGATACACCATTTTAGGTGATATGTTGGACTTTCTTGCATCCACAAAGTGGAGAGACCTCATGGATGGAAAGAAAGCTGAATTTGAGTCTTTAGTGAATGAGGTGGAGTCTTTTGGCTTTGATATTCAGTGGTTAGCTGACACTCATGTAAAGATTAAACAGAGCATATTCAATGAAGACACCATTAACTGCAAGAAGACACTTGAGGAGCAGTTGGTAGCAGAACAGAATAAGGTAGAGGATATGGAGGTTCATCTTCAGATGGCTAAAGCCAAGCTACAGAAGATCAGAGTAGAACTAGATGATATAGAAGCAGAGCTAGGCAATTATAATGACTTGATAGGATTTTGATTTGGCCGTCTATTTCTTTACCTGCCTATGTTAGATCTTTTGTTGTGCCATCTTTATGTGTCACTCAACTTGACTGTGAAAGGAACACACACAAGTCCAAAACATATTTTCTTCATTGCAAGCCATTAATTGATTATATATAAGATATTCAAAGAACGTTGAATTTATATTTTGACCAAAACGTAAAAAATAACATTAAAATTCTATCTGCTAAAGATATATGGCATTATTTTGGAAAACAATACTAGTACTCCTCTACTGTCCAGTTAAAGCCAATCTCACTTTCATAGAGATATTGACAAGTAAGACATTTTTTTTTTTTTTTTTAATTTTCGTTGTTCTTTCGTTAAATTTTGAACGGAAGTAGTACTAAAGATGTTCTCATCATAGTTGTTGGCAAAATGCTGTAGATAATGGGTTACATAGAAACAGATACGTGAGGATTACCTGTAGATAATTTTCTCATCTTAGTGCCAAACATGGCATCTACGATATATGTGTTAAATGTTAGCCCACTTTCTGGAACCTTCCAGCAACATCACCAAGCTGCCAGCACTTTTCTCCACTGCCACAAGAATGAAGAAGATAAATCCGGTGCATTTCCAACCTTGAAGAAACTCTAGAAGAATTGACTTGAAAATAAAATATTGTAACTAGAAAAATCTAGAGTAACAGCAGCTGTTAACCGACTAGAGAAAATATTAATCTGTAATAAACTGCCATACATGGGGGTGCAAAGGCCTATAAATAGGAATCATATGTTTATATCAGTGTGTGTTAAAAAATTAAGCATAATGTCAGTTGTACTGAATCACTCATCTCTAATAAAATTATTCCTTCCAATTACTACAGTCTTGACACATTACTACCATATTATCATTCTCATTTCTAACTACTGCAACTATCACACTATAACTTTCCCAGGTTCCTTCCTACATCTTCAACTATCCTATCTATTCCTTTCAAACACGCACAACTATTACCTTGTCCCATAAACTAACAATAAGATCTACCTCAGTAATAATATAATTTGCTGCAAGTAAAGTATATCTCAGACTGCTGAAAGAGCATGGTGGCATGTAAAATGGTAGGGGAGGTTATTTGTTGGGTATTTGATTCTGTTTGGCACTTCACCCCCTATATAGTTTACTCTAAGCATACACACTACAAGAAAAAGGATATTTTCCAACGGAAAATTCCAACGGAATAAAATACCGTTGGAATTTTTAGAAAATTCTAACGGAAATTCCAACGGAAATTTTTTTCTGAAAATTCCAACGGTAATTCCAACGGAATTTAATTACCGTTGGAATTTTCCGTTGGAATTACCGTTGGAATTATTTTTCTCAGTCTTTTTAATTTTTTTTGAAAATTGTTGTGTGTATTCCCACGGAAAATAGATCCGTTAGAATTTGTTTTAGATTAGAAACGGCGACGTTTGATAGTCAGGTGTTCACTCTTCACTTCACGCCCTAGCCCCTTCTACTCTTCACTTACTCTTCACTTCACGCCAGAAATCATAATCGATTCTGAAATCCCTAACTAGAAGACTCTTTCAACTCTCCTTCTCCGTCTCTTAGGCACAAGAGTTCAGATTCTCGGTCTACCCTTCTTCATTCGACCTGACCTCTTCAATTGTGTCAGTAAAGCGGAACCCAAGGCTAGTGAACCTCTTTTGC
>QAOA01000070.1:0-11822 GCA_003255065.1 Cercis canadensis
TGAGGTCTATATCATTTTCCATGGGGCCTCCTATTCTGATTTCTGGTTATGGTGCAAGAATCATCATGGTAGATAGCAAAAAACCAGCAACAGAACTCCTAGAAATGGACTTTGGCCGGACCGAGTTCACTCAGTCTTCAGTCACCTGTGCCCNCGAGTTCACTCAGTCTTCAGTCACCTGTGCCCCGAGTTGATGCATGGCTTCATGCAACTGTTCTCCACCTTCGCCTTCTTAGCCCCACAGATGTTGTTTGCTTTCGGCACCATCTCCCCAACGTGCATGCCAAATTGTCCACCTTCATCCAGGCGTAATCACCACGTTTTCTCTTGTTTTACTTACTTATCTGTGACTCTCAACTTATAAACACGAATCTCCAGAGGAGGGTGGGGTGGTTGAGAAAGTGAATAGGGCGATAATTAAATTAGGTACATATGATATGCAGATAAACACATCGATATCTTTGCGTATGCTTGTTAATATTATCATAAATATAACTATAGAATATCGTAGTGAAATGCTTGCCCTATTAAGTGTGGAACCTACAAGTCCCATGGGTGTCACTTTCTGTAATCAATGACCCCAGTGCCTCGCACGTGCCAATGCACCCAACCTCAAAGCATGGAATCTTCTTTCTGATCATAATCTTGTTTAGTGCAGTGATAGTCCATATCTTGTGTGTGAGCTTTATATATCTAATTAAACATATCCACACAAGTCACTAGCAATGTATTCTATTTGACATTATAATTGTATCATGTTGTTAGATTAAAGCTGTGTTTGGTTTTGAGTAGGGCGGCTAGACACACAAACATTGGTACTATTTATTTTGGAATTTGCTTCAATTGGGGCTAATGTTCAATGATTACTAGTAAACAAGAGTGCATAATTAACTTGGTGGGAGACAGAGTAAGAATAAGATATGTAGTACTACTGTTGTTGACAAACTCATGCATGGCGGCAGTGTTGGGTGGGGTACCTTAAATTAAGTTTTCAGAGGTAATAATCAATATAGTCCAGAAGGAAATGTAGCGCTATGGTTCCACTGGGGTTGGTTGTTGAGCAAGTGAGGGAGAAATATAATGCACACAACCCAGAATCTTCACGAGTTCCGTATGTTATTGTCTCCTAACCATATGGGATTCAAGTGTAGTTGTTGGATCCTTTCAATGAGCATCCGTTCAATCAATACTAGTTCATCATGTTAGGTGTAATCTGTGAACGCATAGATTAAGACTGGTTAGCGTTGTATTAAAATTGAAGGATCAAGGTTGGGTTTATGATCAAGACTGAAGTGGGAAAGTTCTACCTTGGACCTTCGGACTGTGAACGATTAGGTTTAATGTTACCATATTTATTAGACACACATTGAAACACTCTCTGTCATTAGATACATGAGTTTGTCCTGGACAAAAATTCTGCCCTATGCTTCATATGCCACTTGGCAATGAGAGAGCAATGACATTTTTGTTTTGTTCCCAAGGTAGAGAGCGATGACAAATAAGATGTGTAGAAAGTTGCAGTGAGAAATTTAACGTCAACAATTCAGCCCACATAAATTTATGGGGGGTGTTAAGCTTTTTGATTTTATAATTGTTTTAATCTCATAGGTATTTAGTGTACATCGGACCATTGGATTCACCTAGTAGGGCATCATCACATAAATTCAACGGTTCACATATTTTCCCTCCAAAAGCACTTAACCCCATTCGATGGCACAAAATCCCAGGGAAACCAAAAAAGCTGGCAAAAAAAGCTGGCCTATTTGCACCTCAGTCTACCAGTTACACGGGGGCAGTACAACAGTTCATTATCTGAATAAGAAGTAACCCATTACCTTCCTCAAACAAAACGACATCGTGAATTTTACAGTGTTCCATTTCTATGGCTACTCCCCCTGACAATAGAAGTTCCATTCATGCTGCCACTTTAAAGTGCTCCAACAATGCAGACATCCTTAAATAGTAATTACTTTTTTCATGCATGGTTAATTTATAGTTCTTGCTCTTACTTGCAAACACATTGACAAATCCGAATATTTGATTATTTTTTACAATAAATTTACAGTAATTTCTTAAATATTCATGACACTCAAGAATTGGCTTGTCAACATGAACACACCTTCCCTGCTACTCATGCTTCAAATGTTAATAGTGAACCACAAATGGTAAGTAGTATATATATATTTTTCTTCCCTGTCATGCTATGCACCTTTCACTGGGTTGACTAAGAGTGCAGATAGTGAAAATAATATACTTCTTGATTTGTAACTGTAGGATGAGGTTATGGCAATATTGGCAAGGCAAAATGACACAATCAATTTCTTACGTCAAGAGATAGATAGTTTGTGGAATGTGATAACTATCACTACCCCAACAAATGAAAATACAAAAAAGTCAACAATGGCCAAATCCGAAGTTCTTCATGATAAGTTTCAGTTCAACTATGGAGGTGAAGCTGCAGAGGATGATGTGGTGGAGGTCATTCACTGCCTTACTCCAGCATCTGAAAGTGGTTTGAAGAAGATGAAGAAATGGGTGCCAAGTTTAGGAGTTGAAGATAAGGAACACAAAAAATTTATGAAATCTCCTTCAAAGAAAATAAAGGGCCCATCTTTGACGACTCTAACTCCTTATTCACCATTGGATGCTTATTGTTTTGCTGATACACCATTCCTACCAACACCAGTTAAGGAGAAATCCAACACTCCCAAACAAAGGAGACCAACCAAAGCTATGACAACTGCAATGTTCAAGGTCAATGAAGTTAGATAACATCATGAACTATTTTCCTCTTACTTAACAATCACATTTATGTTTGGGTACATCTGAAGATGGCATAAAGCCAACATTGCTGTCTCTGTCATTGTTTTCCTAACACCTACATCCCTTGCAAGATCTTAATACATGTAAAAAAAAAATTAGTTCTTTTGGGGCCTTAAGGAAATGAGAACCGACATTTATTTGTATAAGGAGGATAGTTAGTGATTTATCATTTCTTTGTACTATTGTTTATTAACAAAATCAGAAATATACAAAAGGGAGACACCAAGGAGTTCCTTTTGCACCATAGCCTATTGGCCATTACCAAAGGCCAAGCTTAGTGTGTGAAAAAATATTCTATGTGTCTGTTCAACATTGTAGAATAAGTGTTAAGTTTTATATCATGTATAATCTGCTACTAACTGAAATTTTTTAATTGTACAAACAAATCATTATTAGGGGAATACCAGAAAGCTGAAGCAGCTATATGGTAAGAATGAAAAGCAACAAAGAGGGAAAAGAAAAGTCCAAGAACTATATCAGCAAGCCACATGTGTAAGGAAAGAGGAATCAAGGGAACGGAATTGGGATAATAAATCAACTATTGCACACCTATCCAACATCAATTCACAAGCAATCCAAGTTGAGGACTTCCTTCCAAAGGTGTATTTCTTAATACCGAATTGATGGTTATCCACTAAATTCTTCTCTCCTATGTTTATTCATGAACTTAACCATTTTACAGGGTTTGAAATTGACATTCAGCCCCAAAGATTACATGAGGCTAACACCGGAGGAACTTAGTGTTGCTTCATATATATTTATCGATGTTAGTGAATTCCCGCAAAAGAATAGGTACCATTATGTTACTAGAAATAAATTTGGCACGTAATTCATAATAGGGAATTGACTAACAAGTGAATTTCATTAACCTATATGAATTCGTTATTGTAGGGAAATGTTGGTTGAGTGTGATGGAGGGTATGCTGATAGGTCAACCTTTAACTACCTAAAGCCTGGAAACTGGATTGATAGTGATGTAAATCGATTTGCCCCCTTTAAATTATAGTTATTACACACCACTTACAATGCATGCAGCACCATATAAACTAGCTAATATGACTTATTATGATTTGCTGTCCACACAGATTTTGATGTTGCTTGCATGTCAACTGACCAAAAATGCAAGAAATGGAGAGAAGACAAGGGTTTGGTACATGCCCCCATACTTCTCAGTCTGTTTATTTAGATCACCATATATTTGTTATAGGTTCATGATAGCAATATTAATTTCTCATTACACTCTAACCATTGCATCATGCAGCAATATGCAATAGCATCGTTCACAATAAATAAAGGTGTCGAGAATGCAATAAACAAATTTGGGCATTTGTATATGACTTTCATTGATAGTCTATCCAAGGTATAACAATGCTGTCTCCTTCATTTTATGTCAATAGTATTAGCAACTAATGTGTTTAACATGATCACTTTTTATTTAATAGATATATATTCCAATAAATGATGATGACAATCACTGGTATTTATTAATTATTCAATTGGAAGAAGAGAAGCTCATTTATCTTGACTCCCTTCCTTCATTGGAGAAGAGGTCCAGTAGATATTACCAAATACATAAAATTGTGAGTATCTATGTTAATTATTTTGGTTGAGTTTGAGTAATTAAGCCAATCTTAGAAACTATATTTACTTGCTGACCTCAATTACTGAAATTTCATGTATCGGACAGGCACATTTTGTGGAGATGATGTTGAAGGATCCAAGATTTTACAAAACCAAGTGTTATGACCCTCCTCAAGTGCATAAATTCAAACTAGTGGCTAGAAATAGTCACGATGCATCCGATGATAGAAATGTCCAGCATAATGGGTATTGTTTGGAGATAAAATACTTTATACCTTGTACTTTGATTATTTCTCAATGCTTTACATTATACTTATTTAAGCTACTCTGCATATTTAATTCAATTTTAGAGATGATTGTGGGATTTGGGTTACAACTTGGATGAGTGAAGGCCATGCATGGGCTGGGTATGCTATTGGGGTAAGAATAAATTGTACTTTTTATTTATTTCCATTAAATGCATGTTACACCAGTGAAATCAGCATGTTATGAATATTTCCCTTCCGTCTTCTATATGCAGCCTATGCTTGAATATGATAGGATGAAGCTTGCTTTGCAACTAATGCTCGGTGACTATAACTACAAGCGCGAAGAAGTTATTATGAAATCAAACACATTTCTTGACATCATGCATAATTCCCCTACCACCCTGTAGCCTCTTCCCATTTTGGGAACGTCCGGTGCCAAAGTCATTGAATGGGTAAGTAGCTTGCTTTGCAACTAATGCTCGGTGACTATAACTACAAGCGAGAAAAAGTTATTATGAAATCAAGAACCTTTCTTGACATCATGCATAATTCCCCTACCACCCTGTAGCCTCTTCATCTTTGACTAAGTCATATAAGTGAATGATTTTTTGTGCAGAATAGATAGTGGTTTAACTGAATTTTGATATACGCATAGTGCAGGTGGTACATTTTTTGTGTCCCCTGAACATAGGAGAGTCATAATTTTGGATATATTTGGCATATTGTAATTGTTTACCTTGGAGGTTACAGTGGCTGTACATTTTTTGGATATATGAGAGAATAAATTATATGTGACCCTTACATGCTTTATAGGACTTATATCATTTTTGTAATTTTCCTTCAATTACTTTATTTACTCCCCGAACATCTACTTGACGTCATGGTGCAGGTGGTTGATGCAGTTCATCCTACATATGGTATTTTTTTTGTCTCATTAATGTCACATATGGACCCCAACTAGAAGGAAAATTTCAATCATTTGATAAATATACAAGTTCTGTATACATTTTACAATTACGTTCACAGGTGTGTAGTCTCAAAGCCTTGGTGTGTAAATTTGTGAGGCATCGTTTAATGTTAAAAGGACCATATGGGACATAATCATATTTAACATCAATTATTCATACTAACAAATAGAAACCACCTATGAACCGATCAACATGTTAGGGATGTCAATTTATAACATGCTTCAAAAAAGTGTCCACAGCTAAGAAGTATGCATATCACTCGTTTAGTATGTATGGGAACTTGCAAACAAGTGTGTACAAAAATAGGTCCCATTCCTTAAGTTAGGTATCCATCGTCAAGAACGACAATACTGACCGTCGTGACGCACCCCTCGGGAGTCGTTACGATTGGGGCTCTGTTAGTTTTTGCATTTCCATCGTCCATAACCACAGGTCTGACCGTCGTAACGCCTTCGAGTTTGTTAGTTTATGCAATTCCATCATCCAGTACAATAAGTCTGGCCGTCGCGACGCCTCCCTTAAGGAGTCACAATGCCTGGCAATTTGTAAGTTTAAGCATTTACATCGTCTACAGCGCCAATTCTGCCCGTCGTTACGCCTCCATTCGGGAGTCGTCACGCCCAACACTTTAATAATGTAAGCATTTTCGTCCTCCACAACCACAAGCATTGCCACCCATACGCCCTAACTTGAGTGTCTTTACACCCGAATTCGGTCGCGAGGACGCCTTACAATAGGTAAGGTAAGCCCCATTTGTTAACCTCTTTAATAAAAGCAAAAACAAGTTAAATGTTTCGTAATAACTAAAACTGTGCGTTTTGCCCTATGCTATGCCCTCGCCCAATATATCTGTTTCAAAACTCTCTTTCCCTTTCTATTTCAAAACACCAACACCCTCTGGCCTTCACCACCAAACTTTCTGGCTGCTCTCACCAAATCCAAAATTTTTCCACACCCACTACTAATTTTCGCACTATAAACCACACCCAAATGGAGCTCCATTGTTTGTAACAGAGCTCCAGAGTCACTGACCACACCCAAACGGAGTTAACTCAGTTACCATATTGGCTCTTGGATTTTAACCTACATTAAAGTTATTCCTGGAACATTTATCTATTCTTTAACTTTCTTGGATGACATTTGGCCAATTAGAGGTAATGCATGTTAAGTTCAGCTTTGATCATTTCTGTTTTGAGGTATGCTCACCAACTGTTTGATCAAATGCATACATTAAGTTTTGTTTAAGAATGACCGCCAATTTGCCTCCTTCATCATATGCGTTGCCATTAGTACTGTCCTTTCATGAGTTGTCGCCGTTGGTTGCTCTTCTTTTTATGTGTATTAATTAACATGCAGGTGTGTATCATATCTTCACTGGAAAATAAAATCATGTCTCTAACTGGAGAGTTCAGTGATGGTAATGAAGATGAGGGAATATCATCTCTTAGTCAGTCAGTTAATGAAAGTAGTGTTCCCAATTGTGGTATGGAAAATGTTTGTCATGCAAGTGGAAGACAAGTGAATAAAAGTATTGAAGAGATGAATTTTGAAGATATTTTGTAATTAAAATTCGTATGCACAGATGAAGCTTATGTCTTCTATGAGCAATATGCCAAGATCCAAGGTTTTGGGGTAAGAATTGACAAAGTTAGAAGAGGTCAAGATGGTGACATATTAAGGAAACAATTTGTGTGCTCTCGTGAAGGATATAGATCAGAGAAAGAAATGATGAAAACCGATTATGAACGTCAACGCAGACCAATAACTAGATGTGGATGCAAAGTTTTACTTCGGGTCCACTTCATGAAGGAGTGCAATGTTTGGGTTGTTAGCAAGTTTAGTGATGAGCACAACCATCCTATGCTACATTGGAATGTTGTCAAATTTCATAGATTACATCGATTCTTGAGTTATTCTGACATTGCTCAAGTTAATAGTATGTGGTCTAGTGGAATCAAAATTTCAAATATAATGAGCTACATGGAGCAGCAATATGGTAGTTATGATAATGTCACATTTATCCCCAAAGATTTATATAATCACTTTGGAAGGGAAAAAAGGCATAACACAGTAAATGGGGATGCAGTTGCAGCTTTAGAATATTTAAGAGCCAAACAGAATGATGATTCAATGCTCTTTATTAAACACACAAATAATATTGAAGGGCATTTGAAGAGCATATTCTGGGCTGATGGTTGTGGTCAGCAAGACTACCTCTTATTTGGGGATGTAATAGCTTTTGACTCCACATACAAAAAAAATATCTACAACATGCTTTTGGTTGTTTTTTCTGGAATCAATCACCATCAACAATCAATTGTCTTTGCTGCTTGCCTGCTTAGTGATGAGACAGATGAAACTTATAAATGGGTTTTAGAAACGTTGGTGGAAGCCATGGATGGCGCAAAACCATTATCAGTTGTCACAGATGGTGATCACGCAATGAGAAATGCGATTAGGAGTGTTTTTCCTAATGCAAATCACCGATTATGTGCTTGGCATTTGCAAAGAAATGCACAAACAAATGTGCACGATGCTTATTTCACAAAATCATTTGGTAATGTCATGATGGCTAACATAGATGAAAGGGAGTTTGAGGAGAGATGGGCATCGATGTTGGAAGAATTTGGTGTCCAAGCACATCCATGGGTGCAAGAAGTGTATGCAAAAAAGACTTTGTGGGCAACTGCTTATCTGAGGGGCAAATTTTTTGGGGGCATGCGTACGACGTCTAGATCTGAGAGCATTAATTCCTATGTTGGAAACTACGTAGATTCGAAGTTGAATATGTTTGAATTCATAAAACACTTTCACCATTGTTTGAAATCAATGAGGAACAAAGAATTGCAAAATGACTACTATACAGATTATGGTCAGCCAAGGTTAATCTCTGATTTTAAATCACTTGAGTTAAGTGCTGCTGTTGTATACACTGCGAAGGTGCATAAAGTATTCATGCATCAGCTTAACAATGTCACAAATTGTGTTGTAGAGCAACATACCCCTTCGATGGCCTATACTGAATTCATTATTAGGAGGGATGACAAAGCTGGTAAAAGGTGGCAAGTGCTATTTGATGGAGTGAGGGGTAGATTTCGTTGCACATGTTTAATGTTTGAGTCTTGTGGTATTATTTGTTGCCATTGTCTAGCTGTTTGTGTATTTACACGTATTGATTCATTGCCTAGTTGATGCATCCTAAAACGGTGGAGTAAACATTGCAAGTTATCCAATTCAAGTGAGAATCAAATTGTACAACATAATGACGATGGTGCAAGGGTCCGATATGCTGCCTTAGGACACTCTTGTAGGTGGTTGTCCTTTTTAGCTGCGCATTCAAAAGATGACTTCCTCGACACTAGAGAGCATCTACAAAATTTAACTCGTGCTTTGGAGGATAAGTTTGTCCCAATTGAAGTTCAGGAGCAATCACATTGCCATTATGGTCTTCATGTTAAAGACCCTTGCAGGGTAAGAACAAAGGGTAGAGTTCGGGGAGAGAACAATTCCCAAACAAAAGCACGTTGTTGTGGGATTTGTCATATGGAGGGGCACACAAGAGCCACTTGTAAGTTTAGATGAAGTGGTCTTTAAGGGGGTTCCTTATGGACCCAAAACCGGGTTCTTCACTTACTGCTGTAAGTTGGTTTTTATCTTTTGTCCTCTACTTGGAATATTACTGCTGTTTTATGTCATCATGAAATTACTGATTAATCATGGAATATTTATTGGTTTAAAACAAATAAAATAATCTCAATAAGTATTTCACTAAATTAATATTGGGTATCTTAATATGCCATCTTATCTGAGTTTTTGGAGAATAGCATATCCTACACTATGCTAATTTGTTGAACCAACACTCAATCATTTTCATGGGAAATAGGCTGTTATTAACTTTTGTGGACTGTTTTTTTCTATTTTCACCACCACATTTTCTCCTGCCTGCAATTTGGTGGGTTCTTCAAGCAATAACTTCAAATGCGTTTCTTTTTCCACATAACTTATTTGTTTGTCCTTTTCAAAATACATGTTTTGGGCCATCCCTTATTCACTGTTATATCACTTTGTTGCCTCTTAACCAATCATTTGATTTAACATATTGAGATGTACTTGTTTGCAGAAATATCATTTATTTTTTACTTGTTTCTTTATAACATTTACTACAAGTAAACCTCATGATTTGCAGAATAAACATCTTGTTCCAAAATTGGTTATGGTTTATATGCCACGCTTGGATGCAGCATTGTACTTGTCACAGTCTATAATGCTTCCCAGGGGTGTAACATTTTTTCGGCAATCCAAGGGCAGTCTTTCCTCTTAGGTCTGTGGAAATTGTATTTCTTTACAATTACCTTCAAAATGTTGTTTGTTCCTTTATGGCCCTTAAATTTTTCGTCTTCTCTTTTTATCTAGCTGCCTATCAAATGGAATGCAGACAATAGATGCACTCCTAATATGCAACCTGAACAGAAAAAGGGATGAAAGTAATTCAGACTTCAAGAAATCTGATCTCATATCTCAACAACTTCATACTTATTCCCTGCTTTATTCAAGATTTCATTTCCAAGGGAAAACTGAGTCTTATACGGAATTACTGACATTTTTACTTTACTCTTGTTCAAACAATGCACTTGTTATTACGAGCAGTGGGCGTAGTTACGCCCGCACTACGGCGTCGCGACTCCTCAGACTTTTTCATTGTGCATTTATTCTTCTCCAGGATCGCTTCTGGGCGTCGTTACTCCCCCTTCGGGTGTCATGACGCTAACCCACTAGTCAACTTCTAAGCCCTACTAGCTTAGGTTTCTGTTAGGGATTCGCTTACAGATTTTGTGTTCACTTTCAATAGAGACCTGGTCTCCAGCACATGTGGTTACTGTTTTCCATTTTTCTTCTATCTCCTCACTTACCTGTAAATGTTCACTATTTTCTCTCATTCTGTTAAGCTTGTAAAATGCTGTTTATAAGCCAAGATTATTCAGTAAAATACAAACTCTGTTCCACAATTATTGAATACTCTTTCATTTTGTGTTTTTATTATTAACATAATCATGGATTATCTATTGCTTCAAAACACATCCAATCTGAACCGAAATTAATCTTCTACAATTATAAGACAGCTTTTTGCACTTTACTCATAAAGAATAATTAAACAAATTGAATTACCAATTCACTGTATAAATAAAAATAACCAACAAAATACTCAACCTAAATCTCGACCTTAACTTGCTGATCTTCTACCTTAACCATCTGCAACAGACAACCAAAATATTTACAATCTATACTTGTTTACACATAATGAACAAACAAAAAATCATTTGCACATAGGAAACAACTCTCTTGTCATCTCAAGAAAAAACAAAAAGGCTACCTACCATGATCCATGTTTAGACAATATGTCCACATTTTTTCTCCTCCATTCTTATATGCTCTAACTACATCTTTTACGCAAATATGTCCATACACAATAGATGTACTACCAGAATACATGTAAATTATAGCCGACTTCATCAAATCTAAAATTAAAACAGTTACCAGTCAAATGTATTGACTCTACATGACCATTATATTCACTTCATAAAATCCTAAATTAAAACAATTAACAGTCAAACGTCCATCCACTCCCATGATTAGCTGGTGTTCACTGATCATCATCATCATCATCAACATCATCATCATCATCATCATCATCATTACAACTATTTGGTGTAGATGGGTCAACCGATTGCACCAGAGCAGATGGAAAAACAGGTGGGGCCACTAAGGGCGTGAGAGAAGCGTGGCTCAACAGCTGAATGATAGCCTGCGTCTGAAAGTGCATGAATGTCCTCAACTCATCGTGATGCTGCTGGAGAGTTCGATTGACGTGTGCTTCAAGCTCCTCCAGCCGCTCAGCGATAGTCAAATGACGGCGTGCCACATTAGAGCTGGCGGCCGGAGGGGCCTGCGTAGCGCAATCGGAGCTCGAACTCTTAAAACCACTGATGACGTTGTCATCAATGATACGCTGCGGTTGTAGCAGCTCTTCCTCAGGCCCCCAACAAACTCCAGCATCCTTACAAAGCTGCGTGATCAAAGATGTATGGCCCAACCCTCCTGTCGTCATGCCTTTGAGGCTCTCCAAGATATGGTTATGGATGAGTGAGCCCACATCAATGGGCAGTCCGGTGATTATGGCATACACGAGTCGGACGCGCTCCAC
>QAOA01000070.1:11951-26500 GCA_003255065.1 Cercis canadensis
GAGCAGATGGAAAAACAGGTGGGCCCACTAAGGGCGTGAGAGAAGCGTGGCTCAACAGCTGAATGATAGCCTGCGTCTGAAAGTGCATGAATGTCCTCAACTCATCGTGATGCTACTGGAGAGTTCGATTGACGTGTGCTTCAAGCTCCTCCAGCCGCTCAGCGATAGTCAAATGACGGCGTGCCACATTAGAGCTGGCGGCCGGAAGGGCCTACGTAGCGCAATCGGAGCTCGAACTCTTAAAACCACTGATGACGTTGTCATCAATGATACGCTGCGGTTGTAGCAGCTCTTCCTCAAGCCCCCAACAAACTCCAGCATCCTTACAAAGCTGCGTGATCAAAGATGTGTGGCCCAACCCTCCTGTCGTCATTCCTTTGAGGCTCTCCAAGATATGGTTATGGATGAGTGAGCCCACATCAATAGGCAGTCCGGTGATTATGGCATACACGAGTCGGACGCGCTCCACGGTGACATCCGTTTGGTGCATCACCGGTAGCAGTTTAGAGGACACGATGCTCAACCACGCTTTCCCGGTTTGAGACAAGGATGATTGCCTCAGTGACACAATCTAGGTTCCATTCATCTTCCACGTGGCCCCCGGGCTACAAACGGTTTGCAAAATGGCGTTTGGATCAGTCTGTTCACCCTTGACAAGTGCACGGAAGTCTTCATCATTGATATTTGATAGTCTGTACAGCCGATTAATGGCCATTCTACTAAATGACACCTTCTTCCCCCTGACAAATACTTCATCACCCACTGCATCCGGTGCATTTGCGTAAAATTCACGCACCACCGGTACCACAGCTGCGTCTGGCTGTTTGACCAAATGACCCCATTTCCGGTCTCCAATTTCCTGCTGAATGTCCACGTATTTAGTACGGAAGACTAGGAAGCCTCGCTCTGGAATGAGAGCGCGGCGGGCCACCGAAACTCTATATCTCTTAAATGCTTCCTCATTGACAAAGCGACCAGCATCATAGGGAGGGGGTGCAGATGAGGATGCTCCATTTGAGGTCTTTTTCCTTTTACATGGCATTGTCTGTCAAGAAATTAACAGTTACTCAGATAAACACAAACAAATAAGTGCAAAATCAACAAATCAAATATTTAACTCAGATAAACACAAACAAATCAAACACATCTGCCAAACTACTATTTCCATGCAATACAAGGTCAGCACCAACCCACATGAAAATCATTACAGCTTAATATCATACAAATAGCAAACCCATATTAATCTATAATTACACTTCAATAAAATTAACATTATACTTTAAAATCTACTGTACATATATGCATCTTCATTGAAAACATCTTTTCCACAGAGTTACAATATATACCCTACCAAACATAAGAAGAAACAAGATTTCCTACATTCACCTTCTTCCTATCAGTTTGTCACAAAATGTTAAAAACAGAGAACTGCTAAATGCTAGAAATCTTGTTCTAAGTTGTGTGACTTGAAGATGAACCCAAATGATCAAACCAAACCCATGTTCAGGACGATACCCAACTAATATCTAGTGGTTCAAAATGCTTATTATACAGCATGATCACCTAATTAGCATCTCATTCTATACACACATTGATTACATGGTACCAGAGCAACCATAGTTGATAGAACCTGACAATCTTTTGCTCACACTTTCTCACCTATTCTTCATAATCTAAGCTAAGCCAAATAGATTAGCCTTCAAATTTTATATAAGCTTTGCAAAACTCCGTTCATATTACTGCCTCAATTAATTTCGTGCATTGTTCACATATTTATTAAAGCCAAATATTATTTATAGATACTGAAGATGGCGAAGAAAACAATTCACCAATTATTCTGCAAAAGCAAGGGGTGGAGAGGGTCAACGAAAATGAAAAAATAATGCAACTTGCTCTACCTTTTAAGAGTTGATGATTGTCTGCACAAATAATGATCAACCAGTTTCCAAACCATGTATATTAAGCACTTTCCAAACCTTAATTCCCCCTTTCAGTTCATCACCAAATGAAAAGGAAAAAAATTAATACATTTTCGTACAGGGTCGAAACGCTTCCTCCCTCAAATGGAAGTTCCATATGACAGGAAAATCAAAGCACAACAGAGAAAATTTCCAGACGTTAATTAGCAGAAATTAGGGAGAAGGAGCACTTACACCAATTGAGAAAACGAGGTGGCTCTGGTGCTTGGGTGGTGCCGGTGGTGTCAGCGTCAGGGAGGAGAGGAGCCGGCATATGTGGTTCGAACAGTTAGGGATTTTGCCAAATGTTAGGGCTCACCAGCGAAGGGGAAGAGAAAGAAGTACAGAAACCCAATGCGACGTCGTTCCTTAATTGGGCAGTTGGGCAGTTTTTTTTTATGGTCCATACAAAACGCACGTTTTGAGTGAAATGGGTAAGTTTGTTAATTAGCAAAGTGTAGTGCAAGTTTTATAATTCCTAAATCTCGATTCCCTTCAAATAACGAAGAAAGACAGTGCAACGTCGTTTAAAACTGGGCAGCTGGGCAGTTTTTCTTCTCTTTCACACGAAACGCACGTTTTAATTGTACTGGGTATGTTTGTAAATTACTAAAAATAATGTGCAACTAATATAAATTCCAAATCTTGTATATAACCGGTTCCCTTTGTAATTAACCAAGACAAAACCTGCAAAAACAGAGAAAATATCAGAGAAGTCCCATCAGGGGGGTGTAGCATAGCACTGCCCTATTAAGAAATACAAACTCTACATGGTATCAGAGGCCCCCCCTCCTTCTAGCGAAGCTTTTCCTTTTTCGATCCCTCATTCTTCTTCTTTTTCAATCCTGTATTAAAACCTTTATCTGTCATAGCCTCCTCTGGTTCTACTTCCTCTGCTCCTACCCTTCCCACTCCAACAACACGAGAGTTCACCAAACTCAATGACTCAAACTACCTTCTTTGGCTACGCCAGATGAAACCTTTCTTGATTGGCCATGGTTTTTGGAAATACGTGAATGGCACATACCCATAACCACCCACTCATCTTCCTCCATCTGACACTACCACAATCTCTACTATACAACCCAATCCTGAACATGAAAAATGGTACGAACAAGACCAACGGATTGTCAATTACATAACTCAAACACTCACTGAATCCCCTCTTACTCTCACCATAGGCTGCGACACCTCTAAAGAAATTTAGGACTGTCTTCAACGCCACTTCTCTCAAACTTCCACTGCCAATGAGGCTAATCTTCATTTTCAACTCATGGACATGCAGAAAGGCACCAAGACTGTTGACGAATACCTCTGTTACGCCAAATCCCTTTCTGATGCTCTTGCTGCCATCAACAAACCTGTTTCTAACAAAGACCTTGTTACAGCTGTTCTTCGGGGTCTTGGTCCAGATTATAAAATCCTTGTCACTACCATTCTTCAAGTGCCGCCTCTACCTGACTTTGCAGACCTTCGATCTCGCTTGCTTACCTTTGAAACCCAAAACCCCACCATTACATCACCTACTAGTCAGCATACGGAACTTTTGCATGCATAACACCCATGTGACTCCTCACACTTCTCTCAAAGCAATCGAAACCACTACTCAGGTCGCCGCAACCATGGTAGCCATAACGGTGGCCGCGGTGGGTATGGTCGTGGCCATGGCAGAGGCACTAACAGTTGGAATCGTCTATCCTCATGGTCTCAAAACTCACCGAGACCCCACAGCACTGAGCCTCATCATCCTTGGCAACCCAACTGGCCATCTTATCTACCCACTTGGGCTCCACCTTAACGTGGTATATCTCCATCTTCTGCTGGCATCCTTGGACCAGCTTGGTGCCCCACCTGTAACACCACTTAACACACACATGCTGCCTGCCCTCATCGTTTCAATGGACCAACCTCCTTTCAGCCATTTGCTGGTGCCCACTTCACTCAAACAAATGACTAGACCCATGCACCGTTCGTTTATGTGGCTACTCTGATGCATATTGGGCTGGGTGTAGAGACACACGTCGCTCCACCATCGGTCACTTGATCTACCTTGGCTCTAATCTTGTTTCTTGGTGCTCCAAGAAGCAACCCATTGTCTCCAAGTCAAGCACGGAAGCCGAATATCGTGCTCTTTCTCATGCATGCGCTGAAACATCATGGTTGTGTTCTCTTCTGCATGAACTCGGTATCTCCCTCCAATTTCCAGTTTTATTAAATTGTGATAATCTAAGTGCTACCTACTTGGCCTCCAATCCGGTCTTTCATGCATGGACTCGTCACATTGAATTGGACTACCATTTTGTACGTGAAAAGGTTGCTCTTGGCAGTCATCAGGTCTGCTTCATACCCTCCATTGACCAACATGCTGATCTACTTACCAAGGCATTACATAAACCAAGACACAACTCCTTGCGTACCAAACTTGTCCAACCAGGGCCGTCCAGTTTGCGGGGAGGTGTTAACCACTCTATTTCCAACGTGTAAATCCCTGTAACTATGCTAGAATCAATCAGCATCAATTTATTATTTAAAATAGGATTAATCTATTCCCTAGACTTTAGGTATGACTTTATCTGTCTCCCCTAGACTTTAGACCCACTATGCCTATTTATTCTCTGTAACTTTCACTCAGAATATTATTAAGAAATACAAACTCTACACTCAACATCCATGGACAACCCTCCCTGCATACTACAACTAATCTTTCGTTATCATTTTTCTTCAACTTCAAATCCTTGCAATTAGCAAGGGCATACTCTTTCACTGCTTCTTTTTCTTGATTCAATAACAAATTCTAAACCCAACTCAAATGACAAATCTTTTAGGTCATCTAGCATTTTGAACTTACGGAATCTCTTTCTCTTAGCTCCCTCATCATCAGATGGATCTGGCATCACAAGCTGGTCTGAATCATCATCCTCATCAGTCCAATCTGCAGCTGTCGTAGGAACTTCTAGCTGTTTATAATATTTTGACTTCTGCCCCTTCACATGATTTGATGTCCTTTCCTTTTTCTTTTTTTTTTTCTCACCTTGCTTGGATGTCCTTGCAACCAATCCTCTCTGTTTTTGCACTAACATTGTTGTATAAGTTTCAGGTAGCTCCTCTGCATTAGTCCTTTCCTCCGCCAATATCTTACCCCAAGCCCACTTCTCATCCTAGTGACTATCATCTAGATCAATAGCATCAAGATCATACTCACTCTCACTATCTTCTCCACTAGCAGCTTCTCCAAAACCATCTTGCTCACCAGTTTTAGGTTGGACATCTACAGTAATGTTACTACAAGTGTTCAAAGCAGGGACGTCTCTCTAAAGCCAACCACTCCAACTCTCCATCACTTCAAGATAGAAACTCCAACTTTGTGGGACGTCTCCCTTTTACTCCTTATGGGTAAGGTCTCCCTTTCACNATCAGACCGGTTCGGTTTGACTCGGTTTTAATCTCAAAATTTTCAAAAACCGAACCAAACCAAACTGAGATTCCATATTCGGTCCGGTCCGGTTTGGGGTGAAAACCGGACCGAACCGGACCGATTACACCCCTACTTGCAACCAATCCTCTCTGTTTTTGCATTAACATTGTTGTATAAGAAGTTTCAGGTAGCTCCTCTGCATTAGTCCTTTCCTCCGCCAATACCTTACCCCAAGCCCACTTCTCATCCTAGTGACTATCATCTAGATCAATAGCATCAAGATCATACTCACTCTCACTATCTTCTCCACTAGCAGCTTCTCCAAAACCATCTTGCTCACCAATTTTAGGTTGGACATCTACAGTAATGTTCCTACAAGTGTTCAAAGCAGGGATGTCTCTCTAAAGCCAACCACTCCCAACTCTCCATCACTTCAAGATAGAAACTCCAACTTTGTGGGACGTCTCCCTTTTACTCCTTATGGGTAGGTCTCCCTTTCACTTCCCGTGGGTTAGGGTTCAAAACAAAATCCTAACTCTGCGATTTGATTCGCAATTGGGCTAAGAAAAGAATTTTAAACAAATTCTCTACTTTTGATTAGAACAGTATTCGTTGCAAGATTTTGGAGAAGAGGTTTTGGTGATGAACAAGGGTACAAGAGTAGTTCTATCGTGGTTTCTCTATCACAACAACGCAGATTGCATTTGATTTGGGATTTTGGAGTTTTAGTTTCAGATCATGTGACTTGCACATGATCTCATACATTTTTTTCTTGGAAAAAATTTTCTTGTGTTGCCACATTATTTCCAATTTACATGTCATTTTATTATCAGACTCATGTCATTTAGTTCAAAATTCATGTAAGTGTTTTCCATCCACAATTCGATGGCCATTTAACAGAAGGACTATATTGATCCAATGTGTGAAAGCATAAGAACTAAATTTGCCATTTCAGGGATTAAATTGATACATTTTAAAAATTATACGGGCTAAAACTGTAATCAAGCCTTTAATTAAAGAGAGAGAGAAAGCTTAGGCATAACTTCAGCTAGGCAAAAAACCGAAAAAAAAAACTTCACAGAATAAGTTGTCAAATACTTCTGAACTTCTAATTATTAATGTAACTCAGCAGCATACAACAAAAACTGAAGATTAAGATTGGATTATATATACTGATACAAATTATTTTGATATTCAACCGCATGACTTCTGGCCAGAAAAAATCCATTTGATAGAATCCCTAAACAAATGTTACAGAATACACACCCGAGCTACATAGCACAGAAGGCAAATAACCTTTCCACGAGTATATCAATACTGTAGATCCAGCATCACAACCATTATTATATTTTCAATAAACAACAGATCATGACTCTTGTGGTGCCTCAAATCTTGTTGGAGTGTCAATTCCCATCATACAGCAAAGGCCCGATATCAAGATTATAAGCAAAACTAACCCCTGGATCATCACAGAAAGCAACCATATCAGAACACCATAAATGTCTTAGACATTGCAGCATTTCCAAAAGGAGTTTACTAAGCTACACCCTCTCTAAGAGGAGGGTGTAGCGCTACCCACCCCTTGATTGGGGGGCTTCTAATGGGACTAAAAGGCCGAATTTGATGTCATTACAAAGATCTCGAAAAATTAAGTCACAATATGTGACAGATCACACAATTCCTTATAAAATACAAGAAATGCACGATATAGAAAAGTGTGCCAAACAAAAAATGCAACTTTTGCCAAAGAAAATAGAATTTCGCACGCTTTCTTATATTGTGTCATTTTTGCATTTTATAAGAAACTATGTGTTCTGTTACATATTAGGTGACTCAGTTTTTCGAGATCTTCGCAACAATACCAAAATCACTGAGTGGGTTGAACCCACCCAACCAGTCGGGGTAGTGCTACCCCTCAAAGTGCCAAATCTAGCTAGCAAACACCTTTCTAGAACCATTGTCACATAAAAAAAGTTAAACTAGGAGAACCACATAAGACAGCCACCCATTGTCAATGACTGGACTCCAAGCGATATATCAGGTCTAAATGCAAATAATGATGAAAAGACACTATGTCTAAGTTTCTATGTCTGTGTTAACCTACCTACCACCGTACACTACTGACATAAAAACTAAGATGAATCTATTAAACTGGGTTAATGTGGAATAGAAGACATCTGTTTCAAGATCATGGTCAATTTCTACCACCTTACTCAGTGATTTTGGGCATTTTGGCTATTAAGTTCCCCATCTAAGGACAACTTTGAAATTTGGTTTACTGAAGGCTAGTTGCACCAAATGGATCTTTCTTTGAAAGTCTTCCTAAAGTTCAACACTGTGCTCTCTACAATTATATAAACCTTACAAGCTCATACCAGCAGGAAAGATAATCCCAGCCTTGGCTTACATAGGGAGAGAGATGGAGTTAGGCACATCTATGAACAAAGAAAAGATGTACCAGGAAGCTAGCAAAGAAAGAAGAAAATGGGTTGAATAAAGTATTTATCAAAACTTACAAATAAAACAGCTCTAATGGCCCAGAAAAAACCTATATATCCTATACCTATACCATTTTGATGGTTAATTGATGCAAACACATCAAATTTAAGATTTTCAAAACAACTTCTACATAGGACATTTAACAATGTCTTTGACAACTAAAGATGCAAATGTTATCAATACTCTAATATTTACCATATTTCCGCTTCATGGATTGAAAATTAAACAGTTTTACACTGAAGGTTTCCAAGTTATAATGGCTTCAGCCTTAAAATTTCAACAAAAAATAAATGGAACCAAGTTGCATAGTTTGTAGGGTAAAAGAAGGAACAAAGACCTCAAAGTCAGAATGCTAAGTATGCTATACTTCACAGCCTGTGGAACTGAATGCAATGAGATTATCATATCATCTTTTGAAATGGAGGAATTCTGAATTAGAAACAGGTAGCAATCTACACCAGCTTGCTAATGAGAGTATGATAAAGGGACTACAGGACCTACAGACCAACAGAAGCAAAAAATCTCCCCCAATCCCCAAAAAAAATCTCTTCCTAACAAAAAACTAAGACACCAACAATGAAAAAAGGAAATTTTTTAAAAAGAAACAAACATAATATAAAATGTAAATTTAATTATATTTTCTACATAAGTACGACTACTCTACTTTACATAAAAAAATGCCAAATAAACACGTCCAAAGAAGATGCAAGATAATCTATGCAACAAGCCCCCAAATCACCACCCTATTTCACATGTAAAAAAGGACAGGAATCTTACCACTAAAACTCCCTCCAGAAGAGATGATTTAATCTGGCAGACTTCATCACAAGTGGAATTGGCAGATTTATTCCCGGCAGCACTTTCTGCTAGAAACCTTTCTAGTTCTCTGTAAGAAGGATAATGAATTGACCTGAAGGGATCTGACACATAGAGAACTGTGTATTTTGCCCCCGATTCCTCCACAGAACTTATAAGCTCAGATAAAATTTCACCTGCAAACATACAGCAATCACATAAACATTTAGCAGATGGTATAACTGATTTCACCTATCAACCAAAACCATAATTCTGCAGTAGGTGTACCTTCAGATTGTGTCTTGCCAACATTATTTAAGGACACAGAGCCTCCATTGCAGAAAACAACCAAATCTGTTTGCCCTCTTTGACTTCCTTTAGTCAGATAATCCTGTCAGTTATAATGAGCAATAAAGAGCCTAAGATCAGAGCCTCCATTGCAGAAAATTTTCATAAATGATTCAAGTCACACAATTTTGCTCATTACTTGAATTGAGTGCAATGCTACATCCTCTTTGGAGCAAGATCCAAGGAAAGCAATATTGCCAATTTCTGAATCATCTCCACAGGCTTCAGCAAACCCTGAAACTAGTGAGTTTTCCAATTTCTCTTCCTCTGATGCAGAAACATAGGGGAATGCCATGGAAAAGTTGGATCTGGAGAAGGAGCTCTGCTCATGAGAATGAAAAATGCAAAAAGGTCAAGTTTTTGGAAAACATCTTTTCCCTAAAATAAAACTTGATAGACACCACGAAGAAAACCCTCTCACCTTGAGCAAGTCTAAAAGAGCTGGGTCTGCATGTTTTTTCACACTTAAATCTGAAGATAGCAACTACAAGGAGGAAAGCTCATTAGCAGCATAACAAAGTTTGTGTTTCATGCAAATTCAATGATAATTATTGGAAAAGCTTTTTGAACTATCATATCTAAATAATCAAAAAGATTAATCAGGTAAGCATGCACTGTTTATAATGTAATAAAACATAAGAGAAATGATAAATTCATAAACTGTACACAAAAGTGTACACCAACTCTGATGAGGCAGAACCTGAACTAGACCAAAAAAATAAAAAATAAAAAGTAGGAGAGTTTAAGTCAGACCAGTTAAATTAAGATTCTACCACAGAATTTTGCGGAATGCCACAGCAAAAAAAATCGTGCATATCACTACTAGTAAACATACTCAGGTACTTCAAAATCCTGATTAAAAAACCAACTGTTAATCACATAAAGAAGATTATGTATATTAGTTATTCAATCAATAGCACTCATGGATAGGAATCTCTAATATAAAATAAACAGTGTAGACAAATAGGAAGAATGCAACATGAACTATTTAAAGAGTGGCATTAAGGAATTACCTCTCTACCAACAAATAAAAGTGCTAGATCCAGAGGCTCCCGAATTTTCTTTCTTTTGCACTTTGCCGAAAAAAAAAAGCAGGAGGTTTAAAACCAGATCAACAATTAAAGAAGTGGAAAAAAATGGAAGCAAAAATACCAAAAGTACAAAACACTTTGCCGAAAAAAAAAAAAAGCAGGAGGTTTAAAACCAGATCAACAATTAAAGAAGTGGAAAAAAATGGAAGCAAAAAATACCAAAAGTACAAAAAGAATAAAATTCAATTTTTCATTAAACATTGAAAAGAGACCTAAAGAGAAATGTAGAATACCTAATAAGAAGCCACAGTTAGAAAGATTTGAAGAATGGTGAAATACCAGTAAGTTTGACCAGCCTGCTTGAGATAAAACAGATTTTGCTAGATCCTTCGGAGAAATAATCTGATAATTTACAGCTTCCTTGTCTGAAACCCTGTAATGAACCACCAAGATATAAATGACTTGCTGACATCATACCATATAATGGAAACAAGGGACGATAATACTCAAGCACCACCTATATGTTCAACCCTGTTCCTATGTGGAAGAAATTATTCTGCAGCACATAGCATTTTGACAATGTTGCTACTATAGAAAATAGGAATTAAGAGAGCATATCAAACATTTAACCAAAATCTAATATATTATTTTTCTTTCGAAAACACCAACCCCTTCCTCTAAATGTACATCTTATGTGTCGCTAGGTATCAACACTATGCTAAGGATGGAAACAGGTTGATCACCATATCAACCCACCTCTAAACAAATACCTGGTAGGCTGCATTAAATCAGAGCAATACTCAAGAAAAAGGGAAAGTACAGGGCATATACACATCTCTAAGTTTTACATGGTGACAAATATGGCTACCTCCAACTGTCAGCAGTTCACAAATCCTAATTAGATGCATGTAAAACTTAAACAAAAGTTGACTGAATACTACAAGGTAATGCAAGCACTAAAACCCAGGGTTTAAACCATAATCCTAGGATTCAAGGCCAAGGTTCCATAACATGCAACAGACTACTTGTATAATTCAGCACAGAATTACAAAGATGCGAATTGCTTCCCCATGTCAAGAAGTCCTCCACAAAAGGGAACAACTTATAGGCTGTTGGGCATGTTTGGATGAGCTTTTGAGAAAAGTCCTTTTGCAATATTTGAATGCAATAAGCAGATGTAATTTTACGTTTTGGAAGCATTAATTGAAATGTGCTTTCAAGGTAAGGCCATTTTTCCAAGAAGAAAAGTTAAGTTGTTGGCTTCCTGGAAACAGTTTATTTATAGGCTTCAGCTTAGAGAGTGAGAGAAGCCTATCCAAAAGGTCAGAGCAAACTGCTTTTCTTCTGCTAAAAAACAATGTCTTTTATTCATAATAAAGCTTATTGAAATGGCATGGTAAAGAGAGGGATCGGAGTTGATATATACTGCCAAGGTTAGATCCCTCAATTTA
The DNA here is from genome assembly GCA_003255065.1 of Cercis canadensis. NCBI lineage: Eukaryota > Viridiplantae > Streptophyta > Magnoliopsida > Fabales > Fabaceae > Cercis > Cercis canadensis. The sequence continues at coordinate 23,449 of QAOA01000070.1, forward strand.
AAATGGGTCCACAACTTCAGAAATTCATGTTTATCATCCTGTCAATTTATAACTTACCTTCAGCAGATTTATGTCCTTTGACTTTCATATAAGGTGACTTTCAATATCATTTTGTAACACAATTTAACATATTTCCTTTAGTTTGTAAACTTGCATTTTTTGTACCTACTCTGTATCTTTCAGTTCATTTCAATTATATTAAATACTTGATTAGTTTCCAATAAGGCAATAACTTCTGCATGCAATGGACCATTGGTTAACCCAAAATTAGTTGCCTCCCACTATAGAATAATTACTTGAGGTCAAAGCTCGATGTGGAATCACACATCAATCTATTGATCACTACTTAGGCTCACCTTGGTGGATTCTCCAAAGAATATTGGACAATTCAATTTTGTTTATGATTTTATACCTAATCACCTTAGGAACATGAGGCATGATTGGTTCAAGTCTCAGCCTCTTGAAGGCCCAAACCCAAGTCATTGATATCCTTTCCATTTAAAGGAAAGTGTATTTTGTTTAGTTATTATGTCATTGGTCCAATAGTTTACTGAGTCAAGTTCTAATTCATGATTAAATTTGTGCATTATGTATAGAAGTCTTGGAATTATTCATGCACCCCTGGGTTTACGTATCGTCAACCTTTGCTATTAGAATTTCCATGAGACATTTACTTTATATTAGCCAAATCTTACTCCCAAATCTTGTGGGTTTTAGAACCCTAGTCTAACATGTAACAAGGACTTATTAGTCCTGGTCTGGTTGTATACAACACATTGTACTTTTTTAGATTTATTAGAGTTGAGAACTGAGATTTAGTTTAGCAGAATGCATTATAAGGCACATCAGCCAAGTTTCATTTCATTACTTCTCTGCGTCTAGTTCACATTTTCCTCTTCCCTTCTATTGTTCACAGCAATGTTTGCACAGCACTAGTCACATCAGCAGAACAGTCCTTTAATCTCACTTACCTTGCACTTGCTTTCTTATAGATCTAAAAAACACTCATCCTCTGATACTTTATAAAATCCCCTTTTCTACCTAGAGTTTGCCTCACAAAACTTCAATCCTTGCCTTCAAAAATTTGTAGCTTTGCTGCTAGCCAGAAGTCCAGTCTGTATATTCCAAATAATCAGCCAATCTCTCAAACTTCAATGCTAACAATCTCTAAGCCTAAAGTTCTGTCATCTTTCATTCTAAAACTTGAAATGCACAAACCCTAAAGCCAAGAATAAGCCATAGTAAGAAGCTTTCTTGAATCTATCCTATGTCAAAAATCGGCAAATTTTTCTCCTTCTTTATGACGTGATGCAACCGAACACTAGTTGTGATGCAAAAGGAACCCTAAATATATAAACCTAGACTTTTTCTCTTCGATCACTCCCATAATTTTCTTCAGTTAAAAGCCCATTGTACACATGGTTTCTTGGCCTTACACCCTTTAACGTACCCTACAAAGCCCTTACTTCACCTTCTTTGACTTCCCTGTAAAATTAATCACACCTCAAGGTCAAATTTGTAGATCTTGTCCTCAGTAAAAGAACTGCACTAAATTTCACCATAACTTGCTTTCCTTTACCTTTCAGATTACTCCTTCCTGCTTTACCCATAAAAACCATTCCTTCCATCTGATCTCCTTTCTCCAGCCTCGGTTCTCCACTGAACCCTAGCTTGCTTAAATCTATGTTTGCCATAACCAACATCCTCAAACCAAACACCCTAAATTTGCAGCTACTGACTTTTTCTGTCACAAATTCATTTAAGGGCATTGACTTCTCCACTGTAAGTCAAACAATATGAAGATTAACCACACGTTAGCTATCAAGTTTGTTTACCCACATTAAGATTCTAGAACCGCATAGTTAAAAAGCTTCATCTTAAGTAGTGAACTGTTTACTAAAATACCTGCCACATTAACATCTAAATAATGCCAATTTAAGAGACCTAAGAGGGAGAAATGGATCACCGAGAAGAGAGTAGGCTTACAGATCATGACGAGGAGACCAAAGAAATGCAGGCACTGTGGCGGGCAAGGCAAACCCATTTGCAATGAAAGCAAAAACAATCAAAGCAACCAACCGCACCATCATTGGTATAGCTACCGGGTTTATCTTCGACCTGCAGCACAAATGCGACAGAGATTACCTCAAAAAAAAAAAACCCAGATTTTGATTAGATTTGGAGAAAAACCAGAAGGGAAATGCAAATTAGACTATAAAAAATTGCACATTCTTGATCTGTTTCAGACAAAAACTTGGATCATATCCAAATATTTTGATTTCCCAGTGGAGCATCAAAATTCCCAAAATATATCAGAATCAAAGAAAAAGGAAGCCTGGGTGGTACATGTAAACAAACCATAGCCAAAAGTGAAGAACAGAGCATCAACTGGCAAAAATCACCATAGAATACGTACATAATTCAGAAGCCAGAAAATATCAACATGGAAATACAAAGAAGGACAAAAATTCTCTACCACCGAAACCCTTCAAATTGCTATGGGAATGGGACCGAAAGCCTTGATAAAAAGGAAAAGAGAGAAATCAAGGAATTATTTTGGAAAATCAAAACACAATCGCAGAAGCTGACCTTAGTGAAGAATCAATCGAGGAAGACCTTGAGTGTGGGTTTCTGGAGCGATTTTCCGATTCGCAAGCCGCTCTTCTTTCTCTCTCTATCCCTTTCTCTCCTCGATGTTTTCTCGCACTCTCCCTTCTGTGCCTTCTCGGTCTCACTTTCTCAATCGCTCCCTACTCTGCCTCTGTTTTCCTCTGATTTTCTCTCCCTCTGCCTATTGCTCTTCTCCCGATCTCACACCTCCATCTCATTCCCTCCGGCCCACTCTCATTTTTTTTCCCTCGCGATGTGGTCCCACACATTTGGTGTAAGAATAATTTTCGCCAGGGCTTCACAAAGCTCTAGTTACTAGTGTTTGAATTTCTATATATCTATATCTATCTATCTATCTATATTCTATATCTATATCTATATAATATTAATAATAGAGTACACAATGTGGAGCTGACAAGTATGGCTATCAAGGTGACGACAA
>QAOA01000072.1:0-12972 GCA_003255065.1 Cercis canadensis
AACTTTATGCACATGCAAGCAAATTTGATCATATCTATATGAATATATTTATCAAATGAATCAATTTTTTTATTGAGAAAACGTTAACTTGGCAAGGTTGATGTTGAGGCTAAACAATTAATTATTAATAAGTGAAAGACTAATTAATTACGACTTGCTTTTCTTCATCTTTTGTCATTACTACTGATGGGACTTTTTCCGACAAATATACCGGGTCACACAAGTAATATAATAGTGAGTAGAGTATCGTTCCCACGAGGATTAAAGCTAGCAACTACCAATTTCACCAATAAAGATTCTATTTAGAAAGATAAATGGTTTGGATTAAAGGCAGCCCAAGAATGAGCAGCTGCAATTAACTAAGTAACAAAACTCGAACAATATCGTAACAATCTTTAAGAAACAATCTAAATGTGAAATTGATAATAAAAATAAGAAAGGTTAGGGGCTGATTTCATTCACTTGCAAATTCGATTACCTCATAGACAAGGTAATCTCAGAAACAATACTGAACTACTTATTTCAGTTACAATTCCTTTGTTGTTGGTTTATTTCCTTAATGTGATTGAACCCAATTCCTTGGTGAAACAATCCTCCCTATACCAATTACTTGTCCAATTCCTTGACACAACTAATTAATCTAGGTGATTTGGTTCTAGGAAATTAATCTAATACCACCTAAACGAAGTTATCTATTCCTAGATTAACTCAATTTAGGACAGAATTTACAGAGCACATTCGGATATTACTATTCCTAGTATTGAAACGAATCTTTTAACCATTCAAATGGTAGCTAAGCATTTAAAGGCATTAATAACAGTAAATTTCATTCAACAAAAGGAGTTGTACTAAAACAAGTTTATTCAATCTTGAAACCTCATTACAATTGAATTACATCAAACCCCTAACACTAAGAATTTAGCTACTCATACTTGAATTCAATAAAAGCAAATAGGTAAAGTTCAACATGAAATGAAAAGAAGAAGAAGAAGAAGAAACTCTATGACGGTCCCGTCGCAATTGCTCCCTTTCCTCCTCTAGTTCTTCTGCTCCTTTTCTTCCCAAGTACGGCCTCCTATGATACATGCATCAGATTTTCTTTTATACTTGTGCAGAATTAGGTCATTTGGTCAAAAATAGCTCGAACACGGCTCTGACATGGCCGTGTTCCTTCTCTGGACCTAGGCGTGTCACTTATGTTGCATTTCTGGTCATTGAACACGGGCTCATACACGGCCGTGTTCTTTTCTGGTCCTGGCCGTGTCGCTTAGACGTGGCCCGTGCTCTTCTCTATTCTGGGCGTGTCCTTTCTTTGTAGCCTCTGCCTGTTCAACACGGCCGTGTTCTTCTCTTGCCTTGACCGTGTTTGCCCTTGGACTTAGTCTTTGTTCTCTTGGACATTCTGCTTGATCAACACGGCCTTAAACACGGTCGTGTCTGTTCTTGTCTGAGGCCGTGTTTGCCTATAAGCTTGAGCAGCAACCTCTGGATGTTAGACACGGGATACACACGGCCGTGTTCCTGTCGGTGTCTACCTACAAACTTGGTGTAAGGTTGCTTTCCTTGCCATTTTCTCCATGGATTGCTTCCAGATTCTTCTTATTTCCTGATTACCTATCTTTGTACCTGTCAAAGCTAATTTATGGATTAAACATCATATTTAGAGAATATTTGCTCACAATGCAGGTAAGAATTCAGTATCAAAGCATGGATTTTGTAGTCCTAAAAGACAAGTATCAAATACCCCCACACTTAGACATTTGCTTGTCCTCAAGCAATGAAAACTAGAACATGTGCCTTAGGTGCTCTCCCTGGACAAACAATTCCATTTCTACGAAAAATTATGCAAGACACCCTACAATGAGCAGCTGCATTATTCAGTTTCTACTTCAGTTTATGGACTCAGTCATTGCTTAACAGTTTGCCTTAGTTACACTCTTAGTATCTAGAGAGAATTATCCTGTGCTTATTACTCTATTCTAATAACAAACAAAAATACCAATACTCAAAGCTAAGAACTCAAGTGTCATTCTTTACTCTTTTTTTTTTTTTCCTTTTCTTTTCTTGCATAGTTAGGGGTCCTAAGATATGGTGTCCGGCCATTGCCTGCGACCCACATTCAACTAGTTATGCTTCATTGGCATACTCATATCATTCTCCAGTTTCAGGCATAGAAGGTAGAGCAGCAGAGCCCCATTATGCTCATAATGGATCACCACTCGAAATCAAATAATGATATTTTTTTTTAAAGGCATTAATAAGCAAAGAAAAACCAGTATTCAGCACAGGGTATTCTAACTACAAACTTCAAGTTTAGCAAGTATAAACTAATTTCTAGAACTCCTAAGTCCATTACACTTCAATAGTTACTTCCTAATGCAGCAAGCCTCAAAGTAGACTACTAAGTATAAAAACTTAAGTACACTTCAAAACCAGTTATCCAGGAGATTCCAGAGGTACATTATTCCCGTTCTATATGCCAGAGGACTCACATGTATATACTTAAGAAATTCTACCCCCCCTCACACTTAAATCATGCATTGTTCACAATGAATGGCACACAAATAAATGGTGAATTCAGAAACAGAATCAAACAGGCATTGAAATATAAATGAATGCAAAGAAAATGAGAAAATAGTTTAAACTAGTCCCTGGAAGGTGCTTCAGAAGGTTGGTTGGTGGATGATGGAGAGTCGGATCGTAGAGGTCGGGATGAGGTGCACGGCGGCTGAATCTGCTCCACTGCCGGTGTGATGTCGGCATCGTCCGCTGGATCCTAAAAGGTGGGCAGGCAAGGCGGAGGTGGAGGTGGAGGCTGGAGTCCCAAGGACTGACACATCATCTGTAGAGTGGATTGCAACCACTAGTGATGTGACAGCTCATAGGACATCCATTGATGCCTATGATGTCTCTCCCTTCGGTTGTCCAGGATCAGCGGTTGACTCGGGTTCTAGTGTCATCTAGTTCAACTTTGATCCGAGCCAACTACCTCTCGAGGGTTGTTGGTTTCTTATCTTTCTCGTCAGCTTCGGTGGACGGGATGGTAAGAGATGGTTGTGGCGGGGAAGGTGCGGATGTGCTTGGCCTCGCTGCCGGTGGATCTTCAGATGGTGGTGGTGCATCGCTCATCGGGGCCTCCATTGCTGGCTCCTCAACTGGTGGACTGCCAGGTACCGCTCATGGTGGAGCACCGGCTAGGGCAAAGTAGGTGCCCTGGCTGTCAGTATGGCGCTCCACCATCCCCATTGCTCTCAGTGTGTTCATGCCCAGCGGCACCGGTCGGCAGGCAATAGTAAAGGTAGACTCATCACCCAGAACATCCAAGTGGCGAGCGAGGCGAGTGATGACAGAACCTCCGCCTATGGCTCCAAAGTTGCCTCGCTGGATGTAACCCTTGATTAGCTAAATGAAGGCATAGCCGAGGTGGCAGGGTTTCCTCTCCCGGATGCATCGGAGGAAGAATAAGTCCTTCTTGCTGACCACCCTGGTGCTCTCCCGTCGGGCATTAAGTGAATTGACCAGCAGCTTGTGAATGACTCGAAGAGCTGGTGAGCGAAGAGTGGATGCCTTTGACCGCTTGGCCTCGTAAACCGTTTCTGTGCTCACTTCTCTCCAGTAGGTGACAGGTTCTTTACCGATGAATGACCAGTCGAGTTCGTATCCTGTGTAGACGAACCCTACAGGTGCAAGCTCCGCTGCTGTGGTGAATTTCTCGAGACTCATGCTATGCATGAACGAGCCAAGGCGGAACTGAATTGTATCTGGTTCATTCCATGTGGTGCTCGAAGTGGTGAAGGTGGCATTGACCTCCATTGTGGCCAGGAATTCCAGCATGAGTTCTTTGTAGATGGGCTCCTGACTTGGTTTGGACTGTTCTTCCTCGTCTTCAACTTCTCCCGGCGTGGTTGAGCATCATCAGTGCGCTTTGTCATGTTGGTGTACTGGAAAAACAAATTTAATAAGTGAGTCACCAAGGATGGACAATTTTCAACACAGTTCACAGCCAATGTAATAATTGCAATAACAAGGTCAGATTTAGTCATTTAAGGGACAACTCCCCACATTCCTTAACTAAAGGAAATAGGTAATGCATAGAAACTCATAACAATATGCAATAGACTTCTACCATCAACAATGTCCAGTAAACCATCAGAATCCAAAACACTAATTTAATGACAGTGTCTATAGGAATGGGATGTACAAAATGACAACATTACAGACCAAGGGCTCAATGTCAGGCTAGAATAAATGAGTATAGCTATTAGGCAAATACAAGTCTCACAAGCTACAAACTCCTGCTGACAATGATCAATATCAAAATTGTTATTAAAACTCAAGCACTGGCCATTCTACAAGATAAGTTACCCAATAAACTAGTAATGTTACTCCTAGCATACTGTAACTGTGTCACAAATACATTTTTCCTAGCAAGGTAATCAATGGTGGTGCTATAGGATCAGTATTTTCAAGGAGACCAAGCCTATTCCTCAACATTTATCAAATTTTTCCTAATCATCAAATTTCTAAATCAGGTATTTCTTAAACATTCCACCCACAGTTACTATCTTATGATGTTCTCATGATCAACCATAATAACAAAGGGACAATAAGATCACATCATTCATTCCCACAATGATTTATTCTTACAGTCAATCATGAATATTATGCTATCCTAAATTTCCTTACTAAATAAAGATTATGCAGCAGTTATTTCAGTAGTGTTATGATTCCAATTCTTGTGCAACCTAGTTGATATTCTCCCTTACTGCCATATGAACTAAACTAGGCACATAGAGCAAACACTCATAACCAAGACATAGCAGAAAACAAGAAAAATAGGAATTCCATACCTGTAGGAAGTAGGAGTAATCAAAATTTGCCAAAGAAATGCTGAACTATGTGTGCTGATGTGAGGGAATGGGGCAATGTGACTAGAGCAAAGAATGTGGTGCTTAAATGGAGTGGGATTGGCCGGAAATGGGTGTGGGATGCTCGATATAGCTAGGGATTTAAGAGAGAATAAGAAGAAGAGGAATTTCTGAAGTGATGAAATGGCCTGCGAACTCAGTTTTTAAAGTTTCTGAGTGACACGCCCACAACACAACCTTGTTCTGTGGGTGTGTCATGCTTTAAGGGAGAGACACGGGGAAAACACGTGGGGTGTTTAAGTGACACGGGGGTGACCTCCCCGTGTCTCAAGCCGTGTCCAAAGTGAGAATATTTAAATTAACTGACACGGTCACAACACGGCCGTGTTAGTGGCCGTGTTAGTGACCGTGTTCGTGATATGGCAAAATTAAATACTTACCTGAGATAACACATGGGCGTGTCTATTGACAATTAATTCTGGGTAAGTGACACGGGGATGAACACGGGCGTGTCAGAGACCGTGTCTTCCTGTTGGATTCCTGTGAGAGTTGCACGCTCACTACCACGGCCATGTGTGTGCCCATGTATCTCCTCTGAGCTCTCTGTATGGTGAACACAGGTAATGACACGAGCGTGTTCTAGACCGTGTAGTCTTCCTGAGCTCTCTGCCCTCTTCACACGGGTCATGAGATGGGCGTGTCACTGGCCGTGTTCTCTCCTGATATGCCAAAAGTAAAATTTAATGAACAAAATGACAACAATGAGAATGAAAAACAAAGACACAATGAAAACAACTAAAAGTAAATAAGGATAAAGGGTTAAAAACTTGGAGAAGCGCTTAATTTAAAGTCCTCAGCCGGACTATCTCGAAGATTATGCTGGTGCAGTGAGGACCATTAAAGAAATCTGGTGTTTAACCCCATCTCCCCAATAATGCTTAAGTCGTTACCTATTAACCTTGAAACTCCTTCCCGTTTCCATGTCAGCCACCTCAATAGCTCCATAGGGATATATTGTCTTGATCATAAATGGTCATGACCACCTTGATTTCAGCTTTCCCGGGAAGAGTCTTAATCTTGAATTGTACAGCAAGACTTGTTGTCCTGGTTCAAAAATCCTTTGGATGATTCTCTTATCATGTCATCGCTTTGTCTTCTCTTTGTAAAGCTTGGAACTCTCATAAGCTTTATATATGAATTCATTCAATTCGTGAAGTTAAAGGACCTTTTTTTCCCCTGCTTTTGCCAGGTCAAAATTAAGGATCTTAGTGGCCCATCATGCTTTGTGCTCCAATTCCCCAGGCAAATGACAAATCTTGTCATACACTAACTGGTACGAGGACATGCCAAGAGGTGTTTTCAATGCAGTGCGGTATGCCCAAAGAGCATCATCGAGCTTTAGGGCCCAATCCTTTCTAGAGGCGCTGACAGTCTTCTCAAGAATCCTCTTCAACTCTCTGTTTGACACTTCAACTTGACCACTGGTTTGTGGATGATATGGAGTTTTTATGCGGTGCCTCACTCCATACTTGCTCAGTAAAGCGTCCATTCGCTTGTTGCAGAAATGAGTGCCCTCATCATTAATCAAAGCTCTTAGAACTCCAAATCTTAAGAATATATTCTTCTTGAGGAAACTCATAACTACCTGAGCATCATCGGTTCTGGTGGCAGTTGCTTCAACCCATTTAGAAACGTAATCGACTGCAACCAGAATATACTCATTAGAGTATGATGATGGGAAAGGACCCATGAAATCTATTCCCCAAACATCAAACAATTCAACTTCGAGTACTGAATTCAGAGGCATTTCATGCCTTTTTGAGATGTTGCCAGACCTTTGGCAGTGGTCACACGTCTTCACATAGTCGTAGGCGTCTTTGAAGACTGTTGGCCAGTAGAAACCTGATTGGAGAACTTTGGCAATTGTCCGATCTCCACTGAAATGGCCACCATAGTCTGAAGCATGGCAATGCCACAATATATCCTTCACCTCTTCTTGTGGGACACATCTCCTCAAGAGCCCGTCAACACATTTTTGCAGCAAATAAGGCTCATCCCAGACATAGAACTTAGCCTCATGAAGGAATCTCTTTAACTGTTGGGAGTTTAGATCCACAGGTAGGACCTTAGCAGCTTTAAAGTTAGCAAAATCAGCATACCAAGGCAAGCTGTGCACTGCAAAGAGCTGCTCGTCTTGAAATTCCTCATTAATAGGAAGAGGTGGAGCTTGGTTCTTCTCTTGTTGCTCAATCCTAGACAGGTGATCAACTACCACATTGTCCATGCCTTTCTTGTCCTTGATCTCAAGATCAAATTCTTGTAATAGCAAGATCCAACGGATGAGCCTAGGCTTGGAATCCTGTTTAGCAAAGAGATACCTAAGAGTTGCATGATCAGTATATACAATAACCTTGGCACCTACTAAATAAGAGCGAAATTTATCAAATGCAAAAACAATAGCTAACAACTCTTTTTTAGTAGTGGCATAGTTAAGTTGAGCAGAATCTAGCACATGGCTTGCATAGTATATGGCATGCAATAACTTGTTTTTTCTCTGCCCCAAAACAGCACCTACAGCTATATCACTAGCATCACACATAAGTTCAAAAGGTAAATCTCAATTAGGTGGGATCACCACAGGGGCAGTAATCAACTTTTGCTTTAATGTATTAAAAGCTAACAGACATTCCTTATTGAAAGCAAAAGTTTCATCTTTAACAAGTAAGTTACACAGGGGTTTAACAATTTTAGAAAAATCCTAGATGAATCTTCTATAAAAGTCAGCGTGTCCTAAAAAACTACGCACCCTTTTTACATTAGTTGGAGGGGGCAATTTTTCAATCATCTCTACTTTAGCCCTATCTACCTCTACCCCCTTGGCAGAAATTTTATGTCCTAAGACAATCCCCTCTCTGACCATAAAATGACACTTTTCCCAATTCAAAACCAAATTGATTTCTTAGCATCTTTTTAACACTAAAGACAAATTATGCAAGCATATATCATAAGAAGAGCCAAAAACAAAAAAGTCATCAATAAAAATTTCTATAAATTTCTCATTCATGTCAAAGAATATAGAAAGCATACACCTATGAAAAGTGGCCGATGCATTGCACAATCCGAATGACATCCTCCGATATACATAAACTCCATAGGGGCAAGTGAATGCGGTCTTTTCCTAATCCTCCGGAGCTATGGCAATCTGGTTGTAACCCGAATACCCGTCCAAAAAACAGTAATGCTCATGACCGGCTAGGCACTCCAGCATTTGATCTATAAATGGGAGAAGGAAATGATCTTTCCTCGTGGCATCATTCAATTTTCTGTAGTCGATGCATACGCGCCATCCCGTGACTGTTTTAGTGGGAATTAGTTCATTCTTTTCATTCATCACCACTGTTGTCCCTCCTTTCTTGGGCACCACTTGAACTGGGCTCACCCATGAACTATCTGAGATAGGGTAAATAACTCCAACATTTAGGAGTTTTACCACTTCCTTTCGCACTACTTCCTTCATGATTGGATTCAGTCTCCTTTGGGGTTGTACGACAGCTTTATGGTTCTCTTCCATGAGAATCTTGTGCATACAAAAGGATGGACTGATGCCTTTTAAATCAGCAATCGACCATCCAATGGCGCTCTTATACTCCCTCAACACCCGTAACAGTTTTTCCTCCTCAACCTTAGTTAATTCGGAATTGATGATAACGGGAGAGGAATTATTCTCACCAAGAAAGACATACTTCAAAGTCAGCGGCAGTGCCTTGAGCTCAACTTTTGGAGATTGCTCTTGATTCACATCCTTTTTTAATTCTTCTAGCTTAGGTGGTGCAGATGTCGAATACGATGGTAGAGGATCCAATAATACTACATGTTTTGCGCATGCTGAATCTCCTGCTAAATCAATCCTGATCACTACATCCACCAAGACTCTTTCAAGAGGACAAGAAGTCAGATTCTCCCTCAAAGTGCTAGCAATGATAGAGTCCAGAATATCCAGGCAAAAACATTCTTCTTTCTCCATAGGGTGTTGCATCGCACTGAACACATTGAAGATCACCTTCTCATCTTGAACTTTCAGAGTCAGAGTCTCATCAGCTACATCTATCAATGTTCTCCCAGTAGCTAGAAATGGCCATCCCAAGATCAGTGGAATCTGTCCATCATTCTCCATGTCTAGGATAACAAAATACACCGGAAAGATGAACTTGTCAACCTTAACCAAGACATCCTCTACTAGATCGTAGGGATGTTTGATAGACCGGTCGGCAAGTTGAAGCATAATCATGGTGGGTTTTGCTTGACCAATTCCCAACTTCTTGAAGATGGATAGAGGCATGAAACTCACACTCGCTCCCAGATCACATAATGCCTTCCCAAAAGTGATGTCTCCAATAGTGCACGAAATGGAGAAACTTCCAGGATCTTTGAGCTTTGGAGGCAATTTCCTTTGTAGAATAGCACTACACTCCTCAGTCAACATGATTATCTCATCATCTTCGATTCTTCTTTTCTTGGTCAGAAGATCCTTCATAAATTTAACATAGGATGGCATTTGTTTCAGCGCTTCAGCAAAAGGTATGTTTATCTGCAACTTCTTGAAAACCTCTAAGAACTTACTGAATTGCTTTTCATCCTGGTGTTTCTTAAGCCTTTAAGGAAAAGGCACCTTGACTAGAGGTATTGTAGCACAAGGTCTGGTCAATTTCTCCCATTCTTCTCTACTTTCTGCCTCTATGGGACGGCTAGATATTGTGTTCCCATTTGTCCTAGTGACCTTATCATCTTCCTCTTTTGGTGTTTTTTGTCTTGGGATGGGCTCTAGCACTTTTCCGGTTCTTGTAATTATGGCCTTCACATGCTCCTTAGGATTTGGAATAGTATCACTGGGCAAGGACCCTTGAGGTCTGTCTGCCAATTGTCTCGCTATCTATCCCACTTGAGTTTCCAACTTCCGAATTGATGCATCTTGATTTCTGAACCCGCTCCTGGTTTCCTCCATAAACGTTGCAATTTTCTGAATGAAAGTCGAGGTTTGAGTGGTCAATTTCTCTAGTGCATTCTCCAAAGAATGACTCTTCTCATTAGGTTGAGATTGTGAAGCATGACCTTGAGTTGACTGTTGTGGGGACTGATATGCATAGTTGGGTCTATGAGAACCCCTTTGATTTCCTTAATTACCCCATGAGAAATTTGGGTGATTCCTCCACCCCGAATTATACGTAGGAGCATAAGGATTATTCTGAGATCTTGGAGGATTTTCCATGTAGTTCACTTGCTCTTGAGACACTGGAGGGCCAAACATGTTGCCCGGGAACTCTCCATTAACATGGTTCCCTACACAAAAGTCACAAACTGGTGGAGAGAAGTTGACTGCATTCACGTTGACAGTCTCAAACTTCTTGGATAGCTCAGCCACCTACTGTGTTAATAACTTGTTCTGGGCTAACAGTGCATCTAGTGTCCCGACTTCCATTATGCCTCTCTTGACTATAGATCTCTCTCCTTAACTCTAGTAGTCATTACAAGCCATCTTCTCAAACAAGTCCCAGGCTTGCTCCGGAGTTTTATAATTCACAGCTCCTCCTGCTGCAGCATCCACATTGTTTGTGTGAGGAAGCATACCGTTGTAAAAACTCTGAACTTGGATCCAAAATTCAAAAGAGTGATGCGGGCATTTCCTTAGTATATCATTGTACCGCTCCCAAGCCTCACTCAACGATTCTCCATCTTGTTGGTGAAATGAAGTAATCTCTGTCCTCAACCTTGCTGATTTGGAAGGAGGGAAATACTGAGCGAGAAACTTATTCACCAAATCTGACCAAGTGGTGATGCTGCCCCTTGGTTGAGAATCCAACCAGCTTCTGGCCTTATCTCGCACAGAAAAAGGAAAGAGCCTAAGTCGAATTGCATCATCGCTGACCCCATTCAACTTCACCATGTTACAAATCTGCAGAAAGTTTACTATATGTCCATTTGGATCTTCTAGCACACTTCCACTGAATTGATTGTGTTGTACTAGCTGAAGCAGAGCTGGTTTGAGTTCAAAGTGATTAGCTTGAACAAGTGGTCCTGTTATACTTGCTCCACATCCTGCGGCTGTTGGGATAGAATACTCCATGAGCGTTCGAGGTGGAGGGTTTTGTGCAACTCCATTGCCATTATTGTGCACTGGAGGATTCTGGTTTTGTTCTACCATAACTGTCGGTTGTGCTTGTCTTACTCCTCTAGCTTGCTTGCGAAGTCTTTGAGCTGTTCTCTCAATCCCAGGATCAAAAGCTAATGAGCTGGAATCGAGAGTACCTCGCATACACAAGATTAAAGTAGGATAAGCAATTAAGAGAAACAAGTTAACAACAGATAAAATATTTGAACCAGATTTACTAACAAGAATTTCAAAATCCAAATTAGGACTTAGTTGGTTACTATTAATATTGCTAAGATACCGTTAGTCCCCGGCAACGGCGCCAAAAACTTGATGGGACTTTTTCCGGCAAGTATAGCGGGTCACACAAGTAATATAATAGTGAGTAGAGTATCGTTCCCACGAGGATTAAAGCTAGCAACTACCAATTTCACCAATAAAGATTCTATTTAGAAAGATAAATGGTTTAGATTGAAGGCAGCCTAAGAATGAGCAGCTGCAATTAACTAAGTAACAAAACTCGAACAATATCGTAACAATCTTTAAGAAACAATCTAAATGTGAAATCGATAATAAGAATAAGAAAGGTTAGGGGTTGATTTCATTAACTTGCAAATTCGATTACCTTATAGACAAGGTAATCTCAGAAACAATACTGAACTACTTATTTCAGTTACAATTCCTTATTTCCTTAATGTAATTGAACCCAATTCCTTGGTGAAATAATCCTCCCTATACCAATTACTTGTCCAATTCCTTGACACAACTAATTAATATAGGTGATTTGGTTCTAGGAAATTAATCCAATACCACCTAAACGAAGTTATCTATTCCTAAATTAACTCAATTTAGGACAGAATTTACAGAGCACATTCGGATCTTACTATTCCTAGTATTGAAACGAATCTTTTAACTATTCAAATGGTAGCTAGGCATTTAAAGGCATTAATAACAGTAAATTCCATTCAACAAAAGGAGTTGTACTAAAACAAGTTTATTTAATCTTGAAACCTCATTACAATTGAATTACATCAAACCCTTAACACTAAGAATTTAGCTACTCATACTTGAATTCAATAAAAGCAAATAGGTAAAGTTCAACATGAGATGAAAAGAAGAAGAAGAAGAAGAAACTCTATGACGATCCCGTCGCAATTGCTCCCCTTCCTCCTCTAGTTCTTCTGCTCCTTTTCTTCCCAAGTACGGCCTCCTATGACACATGCATCAGATTTTCTTTTATACTTGTGCAGAATTAGGTCATTTGGTCAAAAATAGCTCGAACACGGCTCTGACACGGCCGTGTTCCTTTTCTGGACCTGGGCGTGTCACTTATGTTGCATTTCTGGTCATTGAACACGGGCTCATACACGACCATGTTCTTTTTTGGTCCTGGCCGTGTCGCTTAGACATGGCCTGTGCTCTTCTCTGCTCTGGGCGTGTCCTTTCTTTGTAGCCTCTGCCTGTTCAATACGGCCTATAACACGGTCGTGTTCTTATCTTGTCTTGACCGTGTTTGCTCTTAGACTTAGTCTTTGTTCTCTTGGACATTCTACTTGATCAACACGGCCTTAAACACGGCCGTGTCTGAAGCCGTGTTTGCCTATAAGCTTGAGCAGCAACCTCTGGATGTTAGACACGGGGTACACACGGCCGTGTTCCTGTCGGTGTCTACCTACAAACTTGGTGTAAGGCTGCTTTCCTTGCCATTTTCTCCATGGATTGCTTCCAGATTCTTCTTATTTCCCGATTATCCATCTTTGTACCTGTCAAAGCCAATTTATGGATTAAACATCATGTTTAGAGAAGATTTGCTCACAATGCAGGTAAGAATTCAATATCAAAGCATGGATTTTGTAGTCCTAAAAGACAAGTATCATCTAGAGTGTGGCTCCTAATCTTTTTTATATCACTAGTTCTCACCTCCATAGAAGGGTCAAGGTTTTTGCAATTTGTGTTTAT